>JAUBNQ010000011.1:6533135-6558853 GCA_032353495.1 Ctenopoma kingsleyae
AAGACATGTATCATTTTGATGTACTCCTGAAAATACAGAACAATGCTGTGAAATTAAGGAAATTAAGAAACTCTTATCAGAAGTTACATAAAAGGAATGTGATTTGAAGTCAAGCTGAAGCCTAAAGACACATGAGAATTCTCATTTAATGAATGACCTTCTTTATATTGCGTTGGAACTCCTTGTGTCGAACAGGCAAGGTGTAGAAGAGCTGCTGCAGGCTGACTGTGGTGCCTTGCTGACGGGGATGAGGTGACCGCTGCACCAGGTGACCTTTGTGGTCAAACACCAGTTTGGTGCCCACCTGGCTGGACTCGTGACACGTCACCACACTCAAGTCACTGGCACACAAGGAGTTGGAGGTCATTTTAGCTCATTAGTTGACAATTCATTTTAATTAATGTGCAGCTAAAAATTGTGTTGTACCTTAGAGCACATAAAGAGCTGAGGGCCTCGCCTCTGAAACCAAATGTTTCCACGTGGATGAGATCAGAGAAATCCCTTAGTTTTGATGTGTGATGCTTCAGTGCTGTAGAACAGAGGAAGGTGGTTTCACGTGAAAGATGAGACATAACTGGACTAACAGTGCAAACTGACATATTTGACACTTACTCAGTCCTTCAAAGTTTTCCTCTTCTACACCTTTGCCATTGTCTGACACTTCCACTTGTTCAGCTCCACACTCCTTCAGCTTCACATCTGGAACATAAGAACAAAAATTTTGTCTTCATTCACAGCTGCAGCTCTCATTAGTGATAGATCAAATCCTCATGACAGAAAATCCAAAATCACTTTAATACGTTTCAGTCTGCAACTGTGTATATATGTTATTTTACCAATGTTTGTGGCTCCTGCATCAATGCTGTTTTCCACCAGTTCTTTGACAGCTGTGGCCAAACTCAACACCACCTGTCCTGAGCAGATTTGATGCACTGAGTGTTTGTCAATGGCCTTGATGGCTCCTGCAGGTTCAGAGCTGCTGAGAAGAAAACAAATACTTAGTGACACTGGTAAAGAATAACTTCACCCTCTGGGTTAGGCTATTAATACTGCAGCCATCAACAGATTTACACATGCACAGTTAGCAAGACAATGTCAAGCTTCTGGAAACCTGTGCATAATGGCTTTTTATTACTCAGGTCAGCATGTTTATTTATTTTAATGCAAATATATGATCATACATGGTTCAAAAAACATATATGCAAGTAAAATGCTGTGGTAGCTAACTTACCATACATCAGACATACTGAAAGAATGAAAAGCTTCCGTACGATTTCACAATTTGAAATGGAACTTCATCTGAAACAGAGAAAGTCAAGGCGCCAACTAAAATGTGATTTAAAAAAATGTCAGTACAACCTACTGATGTGTTATAAGAATGTGCTACCACTTCACGAGATCACATTGTAAACATAACACTGACGCCATACCGCGCGAAGTGCGCTGGTTGTTCGTGAGCGTCACCCTTGCGCAATAACGCGCATTTTGACTATCAAAATGAATAACATAAAAATTCGAGTGTGTCAACCTCACAAAGCAATAGCAGGACCTATCCGCGCAAAAACCGCAAAAGTAGAACTAAAATATGTGAATAAGTATTATCGAAACTGTTGCCTCAGACTTGCTAGCGTTTCATCACCAACAGCTTTTGAGATTTTAGGGTTCATGTGCAATTAGCTCACCTTGTAAAAACGAATACATTTATATATTTCATTTTAGCTGGGTCATGCTCAATGGTTTGAAGTAATACGGTCACATTTCTACTACAACATAATAGCTATGCTTATTTTGTACGTAATTTATAGTAAGTGTTTCTCCATCCTTTTAAACAGTGTGAGTCATGTATATTGTCAGACGGTTCCTCCACCTATGTGGGATCATGGCGGCGCGTGGTCACGTTGGACTGTATGCTACTTTTCGTCGTTTCTGTTTGAGTAATAGGATGTAAATGTTTGAGAGGCAGTGATTTAACGAGTAGTTTAACTTGCCTTACTGTGACATTAGATATGGGTTAGCCGCGATTGGACAACTTTTTAAAATATGTACTTTATTTTGTCATGTCCTTTCAAGTAATATTCACATAAAAAAATGTATAGTTCAACATCCAACGTTGAACACCGGCGGTTGGTGGAAGGTTCTGGCAGCGGCAGCAGCCTCTTGGTCCGCAGCAACCTCAAAGTCATCCGGGACCAGGTAGAGAGCAGCCTCCGAAGTTTGGCAAGCGAGGAGGACGATGAAGTACAGTTTGACAGTAAGTAGCTTCTCTAGTTGTAGCTACTACTTTCAGCCTAACATTACGTTACTCATTATTCTGCTTTAAGTAAACATTGGTGGCCAGCGCAAAGATTCTCTGCTATATTACTTGACACATGTGTGAACGTTTATAGGTAATAAAATATATTACTATACCAGTTTATAAACTAACGTTAGTTAAGGAGTGATGTGTGCACAATAACAGGACTCTGATCCCTCTTTTCCATCTTCAAACGTAAGTTTAGCTTGTTTAGTCCACTCTATTAATTTACTCCACCTTTGACATCCATATCTACATATCTTGCCTATCAATTTATACAATAGACATCGGATCATATAGTAGTGGTGGTGGTGATGATGATGATAATAATAATCTGTATTATATAGTGTCTTAATAATACAAGTAGCTGCACTTGTAAAAACAATTGGGTAACAAGTAAAATATGCTTATAAGAAGATCATCAGTGTAAAGAATACACAAAGAAAGTTTAAAATCTTTAAAACTACAACATGCAAGTTTAGCTAGCCCTTGCATGAGCCATGAAATCAGTCCTCTCTGCTCCATCTGGCCCTCTCTTTCTGCAATGCTCTCCCGTGCTCTGCTCAGTGCTTCAGGTAAATGTTGTTACAGTACAATAAAAAGGAGTGCTCCAAAATGTACTAATCAAACAGAAATACTTGAAATTCAGTGATTGGCTAGAAGGGCAAGCTTCTCTGAAAAGGTTTTAGAACTAAATATCTCTAAACACTGCGTTATGTACTGAATCTCTAACAGAAAACCAAACCTTGGATAGAGACGTATTAAGATGTACACCATCTTGTACTTGATGGACTTTTACTTTATTTTGTTTTTTACTTCCACTCTACCCGCTACAATTAAAACTGATATGTTCTATCTTTAACTGCATTACACCACTACTTTTCATTTGTTGTGTTATTTTAAAATCAAATTTAGAATCAAAACTAAATAGCAAATTCAGATTTTTATCTCTTTTATGGTTGTGTGGTTTCTTCTTTTTCATACCAACTCATTTTTCCACATCTGTGTAAAATAATACCAGAAGAAGTTGGAGTATTTTCTTCTGTACTGTCCAAAGGCTTAAAGGGATACTCCAGAGATTTAATACAATGTTCATATATTTGTAGGACCTGTTAAAGACAAATAAAAAACATGAATTGGTGACAACATTGTGGAGATATTTATGTTGAAGGTTAAAAGCTACTTTCTTTGCACCCTCCCTTGTCTGTTAAATGTTTCCACCTTTCAAACGCCATGCACAAAGTGTAAAATACAGTGTAAAGCATCAAGCTAAACTGAGAATTACCTTGATGTCACTATGGTTATTTTCTCAGACTTGTAGACAGCTCCTTCCAGTGCCACAGAAGACATTATACACACTCACAGTGTGAGTTGTACTATCCATGACAAGCAAATTTGACCTTTCTGTGTAAAACTGGTGTGCTGGGGTGGCCGTAGGACAGTTAATAGAGCAGTTGTCTATGAATCCCAGAGTCAGTGGTTTGATTCCCAGTTCCTCGTGGCTACAAGTTGAGGTGTCCTTGGACAAGGCACCAAAACCCTGTAGTAGCGCCGACATTTATTGTCTGGCAGCTGTCCAACAACACTTTTCCCAAGGGGATCAACAAAGTATGTCATTATCATTATTAACCTTAATCTAATGCACATTTGCATGATCAGTGGCATCATTAGGATCTAAGATGAAATTTAATAGTCAGTAGTGTTTAACAGTTAGTTTCTGCTTCAAAACAAGCCAAGACCTGTCACTCCACACATATTGCAGTATGATGAAAGTAGACAACTTTGACAGATGAAATGTCCCCTCCTTTCTCTTCTGGCACAGTTACTACAGTAGGTGGAGGAGACTGGTGTCCGCTGGACCCGGAAGATAAGCGTAACTGTTAGGCACGCCCCCTTATGTATAAACAAGATGAGCTCATTTCTTGCCTCAGAGGTGAACAGAATAATTATAATTACGGCTCTGAGAGCTTAATAATGCCCTGGGAGTTACAAAAAAAATGGACCTAGGAGAAAAAAACATTGTTGAAATGATTGCAAAAGTTATTGAAGAAGGTAAGACAGTTGTGATTCTATCTGGATAAAAGTAATGTGAATATTTTATAAGTTTTTTTATTGGAAGTTGAGTAAAGTCAAATGTAACTGTGCTATAATATCCAGTTTGAACCTTTCATAAATAAAACTAAACAGCAAAACAAGCCAATAAAATGCTGCTTCCTTGTTCTCATTTGTAATTTTTCTTTTGTGCTCAGCTTCTGACACGGATAATAACCGTGAGGTGTTGATGGCTGGTAGACATTACCCTTCCATCCAAGAGTTTGCCTCAGCGATCCCCAACCACCTCCTCCTGGGGTCTTTGCTGGAGCATCTGTGCTTTGTCTATGAGAGTAATCCAGCACGCTCGCGAATGCTGTTTAAAGGTAGGTACAGAGATGTTGTACTGGAATTGACAGCTATTTAAACAGTGTAAATACAGATTCTGTATCACAATGTGTTGAAGTATTTTATTATTATTGGTGGTAATATTAATTCCAAATCCAGTACAAATTACTAAATTGATCTTCTGACAGTCATTGGGCAGCGTTTAGCAGCCATGAACCTCCTCTCATCATTGGCCATAAGTGATGAGTTCAGCACTGTCAGACTCCAGCACAACCGAGCCTTCACTGAGCTGCTTAATGCGGCCAGCTCCTCATTGTACCCACAGGTAACTGGACACATTGCAAATATATACAGAAGGGCCTTTTATAGTACTTGGTTTGTTACCAGTTATGATAGGGCCACCAAGGTTTTTTTTTAATAAACTCTGCAGTAAAGTGAGCAGCTCATTCAGCTTACAGATTTTTAAACTAGGATGTTATGACTTCTTAACATAATAGTTCTCTGCCTCAGAGTTTATTATCTTGTCTACAGTGTGATCACTGTGTTTACCCTTGTCTTTTTTACAGGGTCTCAGCTCAAACACACACAGTCCTGCTGTGAGGTAGGGTGCATTTTTGAGAAGTTTTGAATGGCTGAGTGGCTTCCAAGGATAATGTAAGACATGTTGTTTTTTCCTTCACATAGACCTAAGGAGGGATTGTTTCAAGCACAGACATCACGGTATCTCAGTGAGTTTGAGGAAATCTGTAGACTTGGAAAAGGATCATATGGGAATGTGTTTAAGGTATTTTTTTCTTCATTCTTCTCCACTCTATTATCAACAAACTCAACCTCCATAGAAGGATATGAGTTTAGTTCATCAAAACAACCATGTTATCTTTGACATCATTTTGAAGGTTATGAACAAACTGGATGGACAATGTTATGCTGTGAAGAAAATTCTCATCAAAAAAGTCTCCAAGGATGACTGTGTGAAGGTGAGCTCAATATGAGATGTAATATGAGTTTTTTCCCTTTCTTTTTGAACAGAGAACAGCTGTAACAAAGCAAAGTAATTTATCGAGTCTAATATACACTTACTATAACAAATGATATTTTTTTGTTCTAGGTCCTCAGGGAAGTCAAAGTGTTGTCCAGCCTGCAGCATGTAAATGTTGTGGGCTATCACACTGCATGGATGGAGCATGTTCAACCTGCGGCATGTGAGTGTTTAACTGCCTTCATGGGACATGTTTCTTGCAATTAATAGGTTACTACTCAAAAACGGTGAATGATAACACTTTATTATTATCATGGACTCTTTATTATTCATTAGGCCAGGTTTATGTATAAACTGTCTTTGTTGCAGATCCTGAGTCTGTCCTACCTGCACTAGAGTCACCTGGGCAACAAGACAGGTGAGATCAGTGTAAACATGAATATCAGCCAAAATAGGATTATCCCACTCTACACTGGCTGACGGCTTTTTGAAGCAATACTTATTCATAAATAAAATTACAAAAAAATATGCATCATGTATAAACAGTCCTGTCAAACGACACTTAACTCTGCCTTTTTGCAGTTCTGATGAGAGCACTGACTGCAGCTCCTCTATAGTTTTTCAAAGCTTCAGTGAAGCACAGGCTGCATCAAGTGCCAAAGTACCTCTGAGAGAGACCCAGGCTGTCAAAGCGTTAGTTGCAACTCAAGAGAAGGGCCAGGTGGTATGTCCCAAAACAATGCGCCACATGCCTGGGAACTACGTCCCATGTGTGTTCCTGGGACAGCAAGGTCCCATGAAGAGCTCCAGATGTCCTACCATGGGTTGGGACAGTTCAGCATTATTAGAGGAGGACTCCAACAGGAGCAGCATTGAGCTGAACAACAACTCCCACATTAACAGGGAGTGCCAGCAGTGGGCTGACAAGCACACAACAAAGCCTTCAAAAGAGGTAGGGGCCTATGGTGACTTTCGGGAACTACAGTAATTACTAGAAATATATATTTTATATATATATTTCCTTGTTTTATTATTTACTGAATATGTAAAAAAGCTTCTTTTTTTTCGAAGATCTTAATGTTCCTCTGTACCTCCAGGTACAGTTCCACCTGATGCTCTACATCCAGATGCAGCTGTGTGAACGTTCACTGAAGGACTGGATCTCATGTAGAAATGCCAAACCCAAAGCAGAGCAAACCACAAGATGTAAATGTTTAACGTATTAAGTATTACTTTACAATATTATGTTGTTCCACACAACATTAGATTGTTATAAGTTTGTCATTTAAAAAGATATTAATTTGCAATTTAATTTACTCATGGCTACAATTTATGTGACATACTGAAATTACTAATACTGGAAATAAATATATTGTAAATATATATATTGTACTATATTTTCAGGCCCTTATGAATGTGTTAATCCTGAACACACACTCAGCCTGCTGAGAAACATACTTGAAGGAGTGGAGTACATTCACTCCAGGGGAATCATGCACAGGGACCTGAAGGTAAAGTGATTTTTTTTTTTTTTTAAAGTTTCTGTGAAGATACATTTTTGCAGTCAAGTGCATTGACACACAGATCATATAAGAGTCATATTAGACACGGTATTAAAAAAGTCCTGTCCACCATCAGTCACAAAGGATATGTTGTGTATATTCTCCCAACTGTTGAAGACAAAGTCATATAGCCTCTCGGGCAGGATTTTTCTCAAGTTCCCTGTTTTACCTTGGATATGTTTGAGATAAATGCAGGTCTTACAAATATCCTGAAGCCTCCTTGGCTGCTGAATGAGTTTTAGTAGCTGGTCTCTCTGCTTAAAGAAAGATGGGACTGTCAAGGTTGAGGGCAGGTGGCCTCTCTGGTTGTACACGGTGAGCGGAGAAGTCAGGCTGATGAGTTTCCCCATCAGGGAGCTGTTCCTTACATTAGGCCTGTTGTTCAGGAACAGAAACAGACAGTTCTCCCCTGCTTGGTTCAGTTTATTGATGTTGGCACCGTACATGAGCAGGAGGTCCACCAGCTCTTTGTTTCCTATGCTGCATGCATGGTGGCAAGGTGTCATTCCAGCCGTGTTCTCTGTGTCGGGCTCGGCCCCGTGCTCCAGCAGCTCAGAGATGCAGCTTATGTCATCTTCCAGGGTTTTAGTGGTCTTCATATCCATTGCCACAATAGCTAGATGCAGAGGAGAGTTTCCAGAGTGCTTCACCCCCTATAAAAACAAAAAAAAGCATAGCATATGTTTCAGTAGGGGAGGGAAATTTGACACAATCTTTTTATATGCACAAACTAAAATCTCCTCTATGATATAGATGGCTGTTTTCTTTATTGTCAAACATTTATAGGTGATAATTTATAGGTATTCATTGTTTAAATATTTTTAATATTTCTGATGTTTTATATTAGCTGACATGTCACCTCAGACTTGCAAATTTATTTATAATAAAGTGCTAATTTATAAATTGCTGAATTATTTATTTTTTCCTTTTGCTTTTTCACAGCATTTTGACTTATTATAGCACAGGTGTTATTCATAACCTTTAACAACACCTGTTTTATTGTGAAAACAAGCAAGAAAAAAAAAGAAATCCAGCTTATACCAATAGCATAACACAAACCATGTTGATATCCGCTCCCTGTTTGATCAGGCAGGTTATGATGTCCTTGTGGAGCATCCCAGAGGCCATGTGCAGGGGCGTCATTCCGCTGCTGTCTACAGCATTTACATTAGCACCATAACTGGTCAAAATTTGGACAGCAGACAGAGCAGAGTAGCGTACTGACAAGTGAAGAGCTGTTTGGCGAAACTCTCCCCCTATCTAGAGAGAATGCACAAAAAAACAACACAACTTAAGCAGAGTATTTGACTAAAGGAGGTGCATTCTGAATCTTCATCTTAATATTCATAAAAATTTGTTGTGAATTTGTGTTTTAATCCGTTTCCTTTCACATGTTTAAACAGATTTCCTAGCACTGAAAACAACTAATTACGTATTTGTAACCTTGAAAGCATTAACAACTTTCCTTTTAATTAAGGTGATCTAAGTGGGAATAAACTACCCTGTACCTGTTGAATTTCACAGATAGTAAATAAAATTAATCCTAAAACAGGTTTGTTACAAACTTGTCACCTCTGCATTGATGTTAACACCATGCTCACAGAGAAGCTGTAGACAGGCCTCTGCCTGCCTTTGCACACCAGTCATGGCAGTCTGGAACTTAGAATCTGGTTTTGGCCTAGTAGTCAGGATGTTTGGCCAACTTGTTACCACCAAGTGTAGTGTGGTTCGACCGAGCTGGTCCCTGTGTCAGAGGCAGAAACAGTCAAACTACTGAAGCTTGTAGTTTCATTA
Source organism: Ctenopoma kingsleyae (assembly GCA_032353495.1). Lineage (NCBI taxonomy): Eukaryota > Metazoa > Chordata > Actinopteri > Anabantiformes > Anabantidae > Ctenopoma > Ctenopoma kingsleyae. The sequence goes on from JAUBNQ010000011.1 coordinate 6,542,143, forward strand.
GATAAAATGAACCTCTGATATGTGTGTCACTGTACTGTGCATGAGTTGATTTAACGGCCTTTGTAACAGGAAGTAGAAAAACATGATCTAACACTGTTGGTAAACGTAATGCTAGGTGTTAGTCAGAATGAGCTTTATTGCCAGGTATGTTTACACATACGAGGAATTTGTAGTGTGTATAGTGTCTACGGTATATCCATATTCTTGCCCAGACCTCATTTCAGGGTCTGTCCCTGCTGACAGCAGGCTCTGCATGCTCTTTACTCTTCTGTAAGAGGCAGCCAGATGAAGGGGAAGGACAACAAGGCCCTGGGGCAAGACAAGACAAGACAAGACAATGCATGCTGGAATACTGTTAAAAACAAATAGCTTGTAGTTTAATACTACAAGAAATATTTTCTTTTTACTTTTTTTTTATTGAAAATTGATGATCACAGCAGAGGATTAACACATAAAAGTTGCGAGTTGAGCTTTTTGTTGTTCCCTCTCTCTATATACATGTCAGCTTGTTTATGTTTTGGTCTAAGTACAATTCTGAGTTTTTTGGCATTTTTAATGTAAAGTTTAGCACATTTCAAATCTCAGAAGTAATTTTGAAAATGTTTGTATAGTTGCGTTTACCTTCCAGAAAACCTTTCCGGGTGTGCTGTCTCGTACTTTGATGAGAAAGTTGTTCCCATGCTTTTTTAACACATTTTCAATACTTTCCAAGTCTTCGTCCATAATGGCAGCACAGAATTCATTGTTGTGAAACTTGATAATGTTACGACTCCTATCTTCACGTTCGTTATGCTCCTCCAACATGATTATCCATTGAGCTTCATGGCTGTCCGTGTTTAGTCTTGCTGAAGGTGTGACGATCACAATCTGGTTTTCCTGGTTCATTGTTTGCAAGCATTAATTTCCTACAGGAATGTCTGTTAATGTGCAGGTCATACAGATACTTCTCTTTTCTGCAGCTGTTTTTTTTCAGCAGCTACTTCTGTTTTCACTTCAGTGTGATTTCATCATGTAGGTTTCAGACTGTCTAACTTTGATGTACAGCCTTCCTGTCACAACTGATAACTTCTTGCTACATGTAGAGGCCAATTATGGGGTTGGTTCACACCCCTTGCAGTAGTTAACCAGTTTTTCTTGTGCTTGTAGGTTTTCAGCATTCTACTTTACGATGGATTCATCCAGCTTTTACATCATAATCATGTCTTACCTTTATTATCAGAGCCTTTGGGGGGAATATGTCTTAGACAAAATAATTGGGTTTTGAATGTGATGTTAAATTGAACTAATTTTAATTTATTTCTTTTTCCCAAAGCCAAGGAATATTTTCCTCAATGATCATGACTGTCAAATTCGGATTGGGGACTTTGGTTTGGCCTGCAAAGATATGTTAGTGGAAGAACATAAAAGCACCACCTCTCCCAGCAGCGGTAATACTGTATACCTTAGCTTCTTATAGTTTCATGACACTGTACCTCTCAATGACCACTTGATGGTGCTATTTGCTTTTAGGTCACATTTGTGTTATTTTTTTTTGCAGATTCCTCACACACTACCGGTGTTGGCACATTTGTGTATGCTGCACCAGAACAGCTGAAGGGCTCTCGTTATGATTCAAAGGTAAAAAATTATTCTAGAACAATTAAGTTGTGATGAATTTAGACTTTTTTTAATGTAATAGACGATCATAATACATTCAATAGATATTCATTAATGTCGTGTCTTCCATGATATTTATCATGAATATAATCTGTATGTGGATCAATGTTCCTCTCCCAGTCAGACATGTTCAGCATTGGAGTGCTTGCTCTCGAGCTCTTCCAGCCCTTTGGGACAGAGATGGAGCGGGTCCGGACTTTAGGAGACCTAAGAGAGGGGAAAATCCCAGACTCATTCTGCCACAGATGGCCGCTCCTGGCTAAGTACATCAAGAAGCTGACAAGTAAAGAGCCCAGTGTTCGGCCCACTGCCAGCCAGCTTTTAGAGAGTGAACTATTCTGTAGCAAAGACATGGTATGTCAAGACACATGCACATATTTTAGCTTTTTTGGAATTACTGATTTAAAATCTAGTTTGAATGTAGTTGTGTAAACAAACATTCTGTTTAGGATTAGGTAGAGCGTGCATTTTCTGTTTTATTTATCTATTCTCTCTGTTGACTCAAGGAAGACTCAATCATTCTTGCATCTGTAGTAAAATGCCTGATGATTATTGCCAACCAATTTTAAGAATATATTGTTTTCCCTTTTAGGTAATCCATGGTTTGCAGAGAAGGGTTGAAGAGCAGGAGGAAGAGATTATTCAGCTAAGGAGACAGATCAGTCAGCTTCAGAGCTCTCAAGTCACAGTTAATTTCTCTAAGTCAGATAAGACCTGAGTTTAACAAAATCTCAACAAGCCACAGACTGTCAAAACTTGATTTATTCAACTACTGCTATACTATGTTTTAATGACATGGTACATGGTGCAGAGTGAGTGTGTATGTGAGTGGGAATATGTGTGTGTAAGCCTCTCTTGTTCGCCTGGATATAAGAGTGCAATTATTTATCTTCGTTCAGTCATTAAATAAAACATATTTCTATGTTGTTTGGTGTGATGTTAATAAGCAATATGTGACTATTGATTTGAACAAATTCTATTTACTACAAATACCAAACAGTTACTCTGAAGCAGAATTGACAGGATGTATTCTGATGCAGCTTCTTGTTCCTGACTAAGCTGCCCACTGTGTTGTGAATGCAATAAGCCTAAATGTACACATGCATATGCACATTTATTTCAACTAATGGATCAAACCAATACCTTTGCCCTATGACCCGTGCATGTGGTTGATGGTGGTTTACCTTAGCTGTTGAGTTATTGGTCACAAGGAGTGAACTTGTGTAAAAGTAAATATGCTATTGTTTTCTGTTTATAAAGTGGTATTTCAGCATAGGCATAGAGGTCTGTGATGTCAAGTCATTACAGCGGCCAAATAATTATTTTGGGTCCACTTATATTACAGAACTCATAATTGTACATTGTGTACACAAAGGTCAGAGGTGTGTCCATGGGACGGGTGTTCCCGTAACACGTTCTGCACAGAGAAGTGATAGAATGACCAATCAGAGACCTCGTTTCAATTTAGGTACCCGGATGTACCCGTGGGGCAATTAGCTACGTCATTGTTCACCGCCGGACACCCGCTGGAAATAAGGAATGGATTTACAACAGCTATTAACGTATTCATAATAGTATCCAGGTGAGTGTTGTGTTGCTTTTGCGACAATGTGGCACTTTTCCTGTATTGCCATGGTATTTTGGTAGGCCTGGACAGAGGAGAATGGCGATAGTAGCTTTACACCGGTTTTCTGTCATGTCGGAGAGAGCAGCGCAGTGAGCACACACAGCCGCCGGTGTCGAGCCCATCCTTTTTGAGCTAGCTAGACGTCCCATTAGCCGAGCCCATACATTTCAAAACACATGTATTTTGAAGTGGAGCCAGAAAATTGCTTTTACACATTCACAGTTTGTTTGTATTACTCTCTGTCAAACCAGCCAGCGTCCATCGTGCCGAGCTAGCTAGCAGCATTAGCATCGGTATTGCCGCACGAGCGCCGCCGCACGTAATGTTAGCAGCGTTTGTTAGCTGTCTGTTACGTTCGTCGTTTCCATGGTGTCGGTGGATTCTCGGGCACGTCCGTCGTTCAGTTCCAGTCTTCGACCACAAAATTTTTCTTTTAATGTGTGCTCAGTCTCTTACAGGGGCTAAAGAAGGGTTTAATGCCCGTTTTATTGGGATTTGGCGGCGCTGCGTGTGAAAGGCCTAGTGGCCGTCTGTTAGCCAGTATGTTCAAGTCTGCCGGAGCAGGTGGGAGGGAACAGCTGCTGTTGTAAACGTGCTTCCGACAAGGACATTTCCTCTGTAGTGTTTTAAATAACAAACGTCCACTACGTGGTAACTTTCATATTTTCTCTCATAAGTTGGTCCTTTTGAACATATTCAAAATAAAAATTAACGTCAGTTCGTTGTCACATTTCAGGCAGCTGTTTTGTAAAGGAAACTTTGCGAGGTGTCCATACATGACTATCATCGAGAGCTAGTGTTAAGTAAATTAGTTTCCAGATATAAACGGAGACAGAAAAACAAATGCGATACTGTTAACGCAGTTACTGTCTTGCATGTAATTATGTTAGTTCCTGAATATAGTACATCCCTGAGACACTGAATAAACTGAAGCAGTACAGTTACCCCCCACTCACCTTACCAAACAGTATTTTATATACTTACCACAATATAACCATATAACAAGGTTGGGTTTTTTTTTGTATTTTAGAATATCTCACTGCACTTTGTTGTATTTTAACAGTGCCATTTGTTGTATATTTCTGTATTTCTGCCACTCATGCAGCAATGAACAATGACCATAGTTGACAGATCTTCAGAAAAGTCTGACCACGAGTCAGTCGGGTGTAAGCTATCCACCTTCACCAGTGGAGACGTGGGGATGGACAGCAGCTGTTCCAGCAGCTGGGCAATGGGCCCCAACATGCCCAGTGACTCCCCAAGGCTGAAGACTCAAGGAGGCTGCCTGGGCCCAACTCCTGGAGCTACCATTTACAACAGCACCCCCTCGTCTGTGGACCGGCCCAAAGAGCAAGGTAGGAGTAAAGGCTCTTATGTGCAGGCCTGGATGTAGACAGGTTATACGCTCTGCCTTGTCTTACATTTATTTTTCACACAGTAGACATATGTAGAGTTGCCTAACTTATGTCCCTAGATGTCAAGCAGTGCAGTTAGGCATACTTTACTTGGCAGACACTTTTATCCAAAGCCACTTACAAGAAGGAGACACAAGCAATTACCAATCAGGTTCTGTAAATTATGAGTTACTACAAACTAAGAGCCCTTATAAGACCCAAACTTGTCAAGAAGAAAAACATGCTAGGAATTGTTAAGTGCTAGACAATTCTTTTGTGTGTGTGTGTGTAAGACTCATTTGAAATACTTTTTAAACAAGTGAGTTTTCAAATGTTTTTTAAAGGTGGTGATAATCTCAGCTAGTCTAATGGGGAAGGGCAGGTCATTCCACCAGCCAGGGACAACAATGGAAAATAGACTTGACTGGGATCGGAGACCCCGTGAGGAGGGGCAATTTTCACTGTCCTCTCATTCTCAGATCTGAGAGGGCGTGCAGGAGTGTAGCTTACTATTAGCATGTTTATATGGGAGGGTGCACTTCCCATGAATCTGAGGCTAATAATAACCAATAATGCATATTTTCCCACTCATTTGGCAAATGCAGATGTACAGTTTGCTAGGTCTTACTATGATGCAGGTACAACACGTTTTTCTAGACAAGTCTGTCTAAATAATTAATTTGTTCTATACAAAAAGTTATTTATACCTTATTTATTTTGTAATATGGCATTGGTAAATAATGATTTGAGTGACATACACGTCCAGGTTAATTGAGAACTAGGATTTCATTAGTTCAGCTTTGTATTTCTTAATTCTAAAATACAAGAATCTGAACTAATGAAGTTGAATTTTTTTTTGCTACTGTTAATGTTTCTGTATGAGACAACTGGTTTTGTGGGTGTGTTGCTGCTTCTACTCAGCTTTCATTCATCTACTTATATAACTAAGCCAGTTCTGAAGTGAGAGCATGATCAATCACTTGAGCTTGTGACGCAATTGGTGTTTTTATATAAAAAGAATGAGCCTGATTGTTCAGTAGAAACAAAAGCGGAGCCAACACTTGCCTTTTTATCTTCAGCCTGTTTTAGAGTCTTATTCTAAAATAGACTAGTCATAATCATATTATATAACTCTTTAGAGTGATCACTGTGACTGTAGCGATGTTCTTTATCATATGTCATTATGTACTCATATGGGCAGAATAGGCTCTATATGGGCAGAATATATATATATATATATATACACACACACATATGTGGAAATGGAAAATGGAAAATATGAATATATAATATGAACACCAATAATATATTGAATCTGATTTGAGTAATAATGTTGCCTCTCTGTGTCCAGTAATAAGCAATGGTGATGGCATTGACTTGCCGCAGAAGGTCCTCTTCCCTCCAGAGCGGCTCAACCTAAAGTGGTCCCAAGTTCACCGCATTGGTGCAGGACTGCAGAACATGGGCAACACCTGCTTTCTCAACTCGGCCCTACAGTGTCTCACCTACACCCCTCCATTTGCCAACTACATGCTAACACGGGAGCACTCCAAAACATGTAAGTTAGTTTTGCATGTTGCTTCTTGGCATCAAAGGCAGTTCTTGCATACCTGTGAAGTCATTATCACATTAGTCTGATTACTTTGTTAGCATTAATGAGCTGCTTTCTTGCTAGGTGATATCTTACTCATCAGTGTTTTGTCCATCTGTCCTTCAAAAAGGTCACGAGCCGGGGTTCTGTATGATGTGCACCATGCAAAACCACATCATTCAGGTTTTTGCCAACTCTGGGAATGTCATTAAGCCTATTGGTGTACTCAATGAGCTCAAAAGTAAGTGATTGTCTGTAAAGTTAACACATAAATGTGCCTTATTACAAAATATTTTCCAAAGATCAAAGACAGGAGGCGCTATGTGGTTGTTTACCTTTTCATTTTGGAGGGAAATTTTTTTATGGGAGTTAACAGTAAAAAAAAAAATGCTGTTAAAATTATTTGTGGTATTTACCAAGATTTCCTGGTCTATGATTTTTTTTTTTCTACACAGGGATTGCAAAGCACTTTCGCTATGGAAGTCAGGAGGATGCCCATGAGTTCCTGCGTTACACTGTAGATGCTATGCAAAAGTCCTGCTTACCTGGAACCAAGTAAGTTTCCTTCAAAGCTGCGTATAGCGTAAAAATTGACCAGCTATATTTCTTCATTGTATTAGGTGGTTAGTTAGTTATTTAATTTTGTTATAGCCTGGTAACTGAAGACAGAAGGAAATATAGTGCTGTGAAAAAGGTTTTGCCTCCTTCCTGATTTTTTTTCCTTTTCATATTTGTCACACATAAATGATTCCAATCACAAATTGTAATATTACGCAAAGATAATACATACAAAATGCAGTTTTTAAATTATTTAATTTATTAAGTGAAAAAAGCTGTCCAAACTGCCTTGCCTTATGTAAAAAGTAATTATTAGTTGTTGTTGTTATTATTATATATATTCTGTATTCTGCCGATCACTCTCCAACAGCCATTCAGAATAAATCCTTCACAAAACACTATGTAGATGCATTGAAGTATTAATTTTTCTCTGGTAAAATTATTAAATCACTGTAAAGTGTTTTCTAAGAACGTTATGCACACACATGAAGCCTACATACATTTTTAACTGAAAGTACATCAGAGCATGTTTAATGGATATGCTGCTGGGCATTGCAGTTCCCAGAGGATAGTTGATTTTAAGTAGTCAAGTATCACATTAAGTCTTATTCTCTGCTAACAGGTGATCTCTCAACTAATTACTCTTGCTCTAATTCCTCTCTTGCTCTCACTGCTGCTCTCTAGATGGTAATATTTTGTAACCTCTCAGTGCAAAAAATGGTGAAATACTTACACTGTGACAATAAGTTACTTTTATTTTTTCCTGAAGCATTATATAAATTAATTGTCTGTTTGCTGGATTAAGATGGCAAACAGTGAATTATGCCACTGCAATTACTGATTATATTCATATTTGTTACAGATTGGACAGGCAAACGCAGGCAACTACTTTCATCCATCAAGTATTTGGCGGGTATTTAAGGTCCAGAGGTAATTTATTTGTGTTGATTTTTCTTCTACATGGTATCATGTTTTTATGGTTTTCAGATTGCTAGACACTGATTTGTTTTTGTTTTTTTGTTGTTTTTTTTCCCAGTTAAGTGTTTAAACTGCAAAGCAGTCTCAGACACATTTGACCCTTTTCTGGATATTACTCTGGAAATTAAGGTAAGTCTCAGATATGGGTGGGTTGGATAAATGTTATTTTTTCTGCAAATGTGTCAGGGATCCATCAGAGTACAGTACCGCACGTCAAAATTAATTTTTCTCTCCATGTAGACAGCTCCTAGTGTCACCAAAGCTCTCGAGCAGTTTGTCAAACCAGAGCAGCTGGATGGAGAAAATGCCTACAAATGCACCAAGTAAGTTGTAAAATAAATTCTGCAAAAGCAAAAAACAGCAAGAGAGAAAACAAGAAATAACCAGTGTTTTGCTTAAATTTCAGTTCAGTAAACTGTTGTCAGCTGACCAACCACTGAAAATGTGTCTCCTTTAGGTGCAAAAAAATGGTCACAGCTTCAAAGAGATTTACCATCCACCGCAGCTCCAATGTGCTTACTCTTTCACTCAAACGCTTTGCAAACTTCAGTGGAGGCAAAATCACAAAGGTACAATAATACATGTGAACTACAATATCCAGTAACAGTGAGTGAATATTCCACAGTGGTTTTGATATTAAAGGTCTGTTTTTGATCATCAGGACGTGAAATATCCAGAATACCTGGACCTGCGACCCTTCATGTCTCAGACCCAAGGAGACCCCCAGGTCTATGGGCTCTATGCTGTGCTGGTCCACTCTGGATTCAGTTGCCATGCTGGACACTACTTCTGCTATATTAAGGTACTGGCACTGTTACTGACCACTGTTCTAATCTATCAGGAGTCTGCTGTCGCCACATGCACATATTTGTCTCTACAACGTTCAACAAATCAACAACTCACTTTTGCAGAATTGACTAGTGTTTGCAAAGGCCAAAGAAGAATAGTATTAATATAATTATGTCCATAAAGGTAAACTTTGTCAAAATACATTTAATCTAATAAAAAAGTCCTCAGTCTTTCACTTCAGTCATTTCTATTGCTGATTGCTGTCTGTATTACAGTTTATTCCAACTTAACTGAATGCAAATATGTGGACTATTATTATTACAATTATTTTGAACACTAAAAAGTTTGATTTCTTTTTTAAAATTTGTATACAAAATATCGATATTTGGTGTCCCTGTCGCGATACAATATCACCACACAAAAATATCGCGATACTATCGATTTTTTTCCCCCACCCCTACTATATACATTAAACATAGTACATTTTTACTTGCTTTTATAATGTGGTATTGCTACTTTTACTTAATTTTCCACCACTATTTAATTATTAAGTTCAAGTTCAACTCTTTTTCTGTCCCATAGGCAAGCAGTGGTCAGTGGTATCAGATGAACGACTCCTCTGTGTCTATTAGTGACATCAGGTCGGTTCTCAACCAGCAGGCCTATGTCCTTTTCTACATCAAGTGAGTAAACTCCGGTTGTTTTTAATTTAGAATTTAACAAAAATGTAATTCATCTTTATGTTTCTCCCATCTCACCCTGAATATACTTCTTCTTCTTCTGTATCTTAGGAAAATGTTTATTAATCTAAATTCCACTTAAATGTAGCTTACTTCTTTTGTAAACTGTACCTTTACCAACTGAAGTTCTGCACAATAGATATTTTTCCCATTTTCTAAAATTTTTCCCTGCCTTTTGTGTCATCAGGTCCAATGATGTGAAAAAAACGGGAGACTATAGTCACATGAGCCATAACCCTGGTATCCCTGGTCAGTCATCTCCACGACCAGTGGTGATACCACGCATTAACACAACCGTCCACCATAACAACATTGGCTTCATAGGTCCACAGCTGCCTCCACACATGGCAAAGGTACTGGAGACTTTCTGTTGTACCTTTGTTCTTACTGATATTAATAATATCAGTAAGAACTATATTACTAATATATTTGAATATTGATCCAGTTTAGTTTCACATTCTAAATATTAAATTTTTTATCATCCTCAGAACACTCTGCATGCCAATGGGAATGGATCTCTGAGGAACTATCCTACCAGCTCAAAGCCAAGCACCAGCAGCAGTGTTGGGGGGAAATCAAGCCATGGGCTGGCCTCCTCCTCTTCAGTCTCGCACTCAATCAGTAGACCCACTACGATCCCAGACCACGACAAACGCCAGAAGCTTTCATTCTTCATTGGACAAGGCAAACAGAATCGCCCATCGTCCACCTCGTCCTCTTACAGCCAACAATACTCTGCCAGCAGCAGCTCCCCCTCCAGCTCTTTATCCTCCTCACAGTCTACCTCAGACGTCCACCCAGACGTTCGCTTTGTTCCACGTCAGCTTAACCATGTTAACGGCACATCTTGCAGTAATGGGGATCACCACACTAGGAATGGAGGGAATGGAGCATCATTCTTGGTACCGTACAGCCAAGAGTCTTCAGAGGAGTCAGACCAGGAGAGCAGTGGCACTCTGGACAATGGCTGTTCAGCAAAGTCTCACCACAATGGGAACAACAGAAAAGTAGATGCGTTTCATAATTTTCATCAAGCCATGAATGGAGAGTCAGGAGTGCACCATAATGGTAATGGATTAAATGGATCAACCAATGGCTCCTGTAAATCAGGCCAAAATGGGCACCATTATGGACACCACAAAATCAATGGGCAGAGCACCCCCGATAAGGTAAAGTATATGTTTGTGTTGTTAGTATTTCTTTTACAATATGTTGATTCTCTGCATGAACGGTGGTTTTGAATTAATAATCACATCATGTTTTGTGCCCTGCAGATCTCTGGCAATAATTATGGCAGTCCAACCTCTGAAGCTGCTGTTGCTGCTAATGGACTAAACGGTGACCATAGTCAACCAAGGTAAGATTGTTGGTTTTGTGGCAACAGCAGGCATAGTCCAGCTTTTGCTTGTGTTGGCTGCATTTAAATTTACGTTGTTTTTCCAACCTTTTTTGTAGACATTACACCCGAAATGTTTGTTATAAATCATTATTTATGTGTTTTTTCTTATCAGCAAAGAGGCACATAATTCTGCCTCATCCCAGGCCAGTTGTTCTCAGAGCATCCATCATGCTGCCAGTGAAAGCCAGCACCTCTCCACTCCTGACACAAGGGCTAAAACTTTGTCTGAACCCCTGCCTCAACATATAGCGTTCACTGCTGTTGGCTCTCTGCCTTCAGCTACTGCTACAAAGACTCCTTCTGTCGAAAAAGAATCTGCTTCCTCTTCTGCACATCATGGCAAACCTGTGGCCTTATCACCCCCATTAGACGGCTCCCAAAGCCCCAGTGGTGCCTCTTCGGCTCCACAGAAGGTTAGCATAGATGGGGATGAAGTCAAGGATCTACCACAGACAAATGGACCATCGGCAGGAACTGAAGAACGCACTGATGCTAAGGAGCAGCACCAGTCCAAACCCAGTTCCAGAGGAAATGAAAGACGATATTCCAGAGACGGGGAGAGAGACAGAGTGAACTCTGCCTGGAGCAGAGACAGGGAGAGACACTACAGGGACAGGAGTCGAGAGCGAGAAAGTGATGCTGATCGTCATCGGTACAGACGGGACAGTCGAGATTACCATCACTACCGCTCAAACAGGGATCATTTGCCTCCATACAATCATAAGAGGGACTCTGAGTCTGAGCGTCACCGGGAGAGAACTATGCACCACCCTAGAGAGCGTGATCATGACAGGTGCTCCAACCATTACCACCACTACCATCACCACCGATACAGAGAGGACTCAGACCGCGAGCGCAGGGGACACGGTTATCACTACTGTGAGGAGTCTCACTGCCGTAGGAGGAGGCAGCAGGACAGTCGGGAATCACGGTTAATGAAGGACAAGAGCAACAGCAGGGAGAGAGAATATTACCCTTCAAAAGGAGAGACTTCCTTGCCTGCCACAGTGCCAGAAACATCCTCAAAGTCCAGGAGTCATCCCCCTCGCACTGCACTCTCCATGTCTGGATCAGCTCCAGACAGGGAGGATCAGAATCACAAGAGGATATCTGATAATCGGAGCAAGGAAAGGGACAACAGCTCAGAGGTCAGCCGTGCTAAAAAACACAAAAAGAGCAAGAAAAAAAAGAAGTCAAAGGATAAAGAAAGACACCGTGAGAGTGGGTGAGTGGTGCCATCAGTATTGAACCGTTAGTTATGGTGTTAGTAATTTTCCCAGTAATAGTGGAAAAAATGTCAGGGGTATATTTTTAGGTTTTTAACTTTTAACTTCAGTCAGTTTTGGGTCTAAATTGTGGATTGAGAAAAAGAATAATATTTTCCATCTTCCCCTAGAAGCTCAGATGATTCAGACAGGGCCACCGAAACAAAAAAGAAGAAAAAGAAGAAGAAGAGGAGGCATCAGGACAGCGAGGCCGAGCAGCACAGCCCAGCAGTAGCTCGGAGACACAAGAATAGAAGCAGTGAGGAGAGGGAGAGCCGCAAGCGACGTTATTATGACATGAAGGACAATAAACATGACACTGGTCTGTCACCAGAGAAACGCAGGCGCACAGACTACGTTGATGGCAGTGGTGATCTACCCCCCTCCCACCTCATCTCACCCACAAACAGTTCAGTTCACCGCCATCATAACAGATACACAGGTAATACAGGTTTTTCACATTCAAAATCTTCCTTGTGAATCACAATGAAACAAACAAATGCTATGTTGATCTTATTTTATAGGAAACGGTTACAGTCGAACCAGTGGTGACTCCCACGGATTCTCCAGTGACCTGAAACACTGACTGTGAGTGGGCTTCTTTTTTAATGGTATCACTATCAAGTGCAGTCAGTGCTAATACACAGGAGCTCTGTATTACAAGCACAGATGTTTTAACTCTTAGCTCAGCAGACAAATTGTCTTGACTGGAGTCCTCTTCTTTCTCATTCAGACACATCAACACCGTTTTAATAACAGCAGAGGAATGATGACAACTTTTTGACGTGGTGCTTCTTCATTAGGAATATGTTGTATTTTTACCACAACTACACAAAGTGTTTTAAATGTTGAAATCTTTTTTTAATGCATTGATTTATTTGCTGTAATTCTCCTATGGTTATAAAAACTGTCACGTGTTAAACATTTATGATGAAAAATATTAATATATACTTGTATGAACATAAACGAAGCCTGGAGCTTACACATCTCAACTGCTGCTCAGTGGAACTCAGGACTTGAAAACTTGTTAACATCCATCACAGATATCCACCTGCTTCAACAAGAATGAAACTAAAGGGAAAATGTGCTGCCCAAGAGAAGAACTATAAGGCATCGCGTTGGCTGCAAGTTTAAGATGTCACCATATCTACAGAACTGTGATGTTTGAGTTTATTCTTTGATCCTCCTGAAAAAACAGACAAACTAATGGCAGGAGATATTCATGAATGGGCAGATGAGTGCAGTGGTGGAAACGAGGCTTCGCTGACTGATACCTCCACTTTAACCCTGGACAGACTTGAGGACATTTCCCAGCTTTTTTTGTTTCCATTTTGCTCTGAAGCCTAAGATTCACACTCTGTAATTTTTAAACTTTTTCACAAGATGCAGAGACTCTTCTCTGGATCATGCCTCTCTCCTCTCACATGTTTTTCTTTTAACGTTCAAAAAGAAAAGCATCAAAAACACGTTATCACGACTGTGGACCATTTGTGTTTGCTTTTTAATGGAGAAAAACGGTTTGTCTTCTAGCATCATAAAAATACTGTGAATTTAATTTTGAACTGTACTATCAGTTAGTTTTATATGTAAAAATCCTGTATCAGGATTATAAGCAGGTTTTTGTTGTTTTGCTTTGTTTTTAGAAAAACGTTAATTTTGACCATATTCTCTGGACAGAAATGTGTTGGTGTATGGTCTCTTTTTCTTTGTTTTTTCAGTTTTAGGCATAAGCTGAGAAACTGCTGTTAAACCTTTTAGTTTATTTAGCATGCCAGAATTTATACATTGTATAAGGTAAAAGCCTTAAAAATACATTTAATGTCAGAAATTGTAATTTGTTCTTGGTCTTTGTTTACAAGCTGCATTGAAATGAATGAAAAATGCTGATTAAGATGAATAACGAGTTGCCAGGGATTTATGAAAAAGCTCCCGTCTGCCTTTGTATTATATTGAACAGACTGATTGTATTCGAGCCGCTTGTTGAACAAACTTTTCACAACAGTTTTTTTTTTTCTTTTAAGCTATTTGGGTGAGTGAGATGGCTCAGCTCAGTGTAATTTCTTTAAACAGTTTCCATGTTTGAAATAACCAAAGACCTGGTAAATTTGGTGAGTTGACCTCTTCTCACTGAATTCATATGCACACAAAATCTGTTTTCTGATTAGCATGTATTTTTTTATTCAAAGTCTTCATCCAAGTATTCAGGAGACATTGTCCCAAACTAACATAAAACCATATTCAAACTCAAAAGCTGCACCTAAAAAGGAAGGTTTTGGCTGTTTGTTTGATCAGTCTCGTGAAAAAAGCTCTTTCCAGTCACACGATTTGAGTTTTGTAAATTCCAGTTTCTTATTTGTTTCACCTTTTCTTGGGTATTTTAAACCCAGTTATTTCCTATATTCTCTTATCAAACTCATTAAAGTGAGTTTTTCTTTCACATAACATGTTCTCTGAACCTCAGTAATAACAGTGTGAGGAGGTTTCATTAGTCCTTCTTGCACTACTGTAAACCGCTGGCTGTCAAACTAAAAAGGTGAACGGGTATAGGCTACGGCCATGATTTACATGCTACATAAACACAACAAGGAAAAAATGTACATTATATATTATACATGCATAATGTAAGTCAGAGGCTGCCTCTTCTGTTAAACAATAAGAAAATAAATTACAAAAGAAATGAATTCAGAGAGGTGGATCTTCAATACATAATAGTACAGAATGAATACATGATGTATTATAGCTTCTTGAAACTATGGCCACTTCACTGACAAGGGGTCATTACTCAATATGCTAAGTATTCCCCAACCTGTTTCAGCTTATTTGCCCTCAAAGAGTCAGAATCAATGTGTTTGCATATACAAATACAGTCACTGAGGGTAACAATCAGACCAGCTGATTTAAACGATTGAGGCTTTCAGTATTTAAGGGATAAAACAAAACACAGTTGGTGTTGGCAGTTGTTGTGAAGTGGAGATGAAAAAATGTTGATTGGGAGTCTTGCTGGAAGAGAGCCAATAAACCAGTCTGTGTGACAGGAAAGCCATGATAATGTATATCCAGGTTTCAAATCCTCCCTCTAGTGCAATGGATCAGATTCCTCATGTGTCCAACAGAGGGCAGGATTGCCATAGTCCAGCTCTCCAGTAACCTGTAGTGCATCCTTTTGCCCATTATTATCCAGCTTGGTAAAGATTAACCTCATAGTTTCACCTCAGTATTCAAAGTCCGTGATTAAATGAAATCTTCACAGTCACATCAACCATCCAGAGTCGAGGTGCAGACCATCTTCAGGTGGAAATAAAGATGATTTATTTTGTTCAGAAAATCCCCACCTGTATCCGCTGCTGTGCTGAAAGGATGCATAAGAGTCCTTCACAACTCCAGCGTCACAGAGACAGGCACGCACGCACAAGCACAAGCACAGACACAGGGACTTGTGGCGGAGAAATGGCTGCGGAGCAGATGTGGGTGAAAATAGAAGGTCATCATTTCTTACTGGCTATCCTCCTCTTCCTGGTGGCCAGCATGTCGTAGAAAGGATCTCTGCTGATGCTCGCTCTGTGGGAAAAACACAGGAAGGAATTCTATTATCAACTGTTATTTATATTTATTCTCCCACTGATTTTTAAATCTGCTGTTATGACTGATTTATCAAAAACTGTCAAATCTATTGCTTTAGAGCTTAAAGAAAACACACTACATATAATTTCTTTTATTTTTAGACCTTTGCACCACTGTTTTTGGGACAAGAGTCTTAATGTACTACAGTATATTGACCTTAATCTGTCTTGTCTCTGTCTGTCAGTGTTTCTTACCCAAAGCACGTCATGTCTGATGTCTGCACTGCTCTCTCTGGGTCTAGAAAGAAGCCCATTTGCTTTGACAAACAACACCAAACCTTACATTTACAGTGATTTGTTACAGTTTTCTGAGGTGCTATAAGTATGTCAACATCCTGTTGATAAAACTAGACAACAAATAACAAAATGCACCCAGAAAAGTATCTCAAGATGAATGCAGTTAGTAAAAATGTCCACAGGAAAAAGACAAAATGCTTGATGAATGCGACCTTCATTGGTTAAGGTTAATATCTCTGTAACTATGACCACTGTTATTATTAACTTTCACTGCATATTTTGGTCTGGACTGGACTGGATTACAAACACGACAGTAGGCTAGTTAATAGACTAGATCCGACTCAGTGTCACCGTGTTGGGCAGGTGGCATATAATAGGTTTGTTAGTTGAAAACAGCTGTCTTCCGCAGCCGAAAACGACAAGAAAGAAGTGAAAGTGAAGCAAAAAGGTAAAGCTGTGAGTTGTAAAACCAAAATAATGAGCTGAAAGAAACAAAAATGCTTCATAGAGCTGAATGGAACAGTGAAGTGTGTGATAAATACACTTCTTAATACTAAGTCACTGGATACATCACTGTTATAAAATGTGAGCATAGCTGTTTTAAAATATTGTTACTGCAACTGTACCGCCTTATGTCCTTCCTAAAATGGAATGAAGGATTTGTAGCCTGATGTTTTGCCAGTGTCACACAGTCGAGATGGGAATAACACTGAGTAATCTTCAGCTTCCCAGCACCAGGACATGCTGATGTGGCCTATGTCCTGTGTGTTTATGCAGAATAGTTACCACAAGAGCAATTTTGGCTCTTGCAGATGAGTCAGGTGTGGCTATAATGTGTGTGTGTGTGTGTGTGTGTG
>JAUBNQ010000011.1:6563034-6579162 GCA_032353495.1 Ctenopoma kingsleyae
GATCGGAAGAGCGTTTATTTATTTATTTATTTATTTATATCGCCTTTATTTTGTATGTTTGGAAAAAATATAAGGTATAATATTTGATATGTGCTGCCTGTATGTGTCCACTCTAATACACATAAACACACATCTGCCTACTTACTGTAGTGTATTCAAAGTAGTAGAGGCAGTTGTCTGTCAAAATGAACCACCTTCTCTTCCATGTCTTCACTCTGCCGCCTGTGGAGAAAAACACATAATATCTGAGTTCAAACTGAAGAGGTGAGAGGGTTTGTGCATGTACAGGCTAACCTACAGAAGACCTCAACTCCACGTGCCACATCTGGTTCTGATCATCAACTCTATGCAAGATTAAGCTCAATCAGACGCTGAATACTCCCTCCAGTAACCCCTCCCAGTCCCCAGAGATCAGTGCCTAAGGGCTTTGCAGCCGAGCAGGAAGAAGGGGGGCTTGTGAAAACAGTTGAACCCCCTGTTACCTTCCAGGAGAAATCCCAGACATGTACACACCACACATATAGTATGTGGCAACTAAAGTAGGAGTCCACTCAACTGCACCGTGAGAGTGATGGATTTTATGAGCTAATTTACATTTATGATGACACCCGTAAAGGACGTTAAGTCAAACACTGTCCAAACCAAAGCCTCTCTTTTTTGGAACGATGAAAAGTATTAATGTAGGAATAATATAATGACATGTCCATGCAAGAGCTACATTCTCTCCATCTGTCTCTGTCATCAGACTGAAACAGATTATTGGGATTATAGGATTTTCTGTTTATTACACCATCAGTGATGCACTGAACAATTTACCTATGCAATGAAAAGAAGTCCGTTTATAGTCTGCAATATGTGCTCTATAATAACTTTGCTGCTGACTTCACAGAATGAGCAGAAAACAGTCGTTACTGATGTAATCAATATGTAATGTTCACTTAACCCAGATTTTCATCCCATACTGCTCGCAAGAGTAAGATTCAACATCGACAGTGTATTATTTATGAGCAATATTCACTTTCAGATGCATCCACTATATTTAAAATTTGATGTGATATTTGATTAATTGTTGTGATTTGTCAATATATAAAATAAACCAAGTTGAACTGAACTGAATTTAGAGTAACTTGCTAAAATGGAATAAGAATACAAAATACAGAAAACAATTGTTGGATAACTCAACCATATGGTATACGGCAGTCTGGTTGTTGTTTATCCTCCTTAGCCATATGTTTAATCTCATCCTTGAATTGTGAAATTTATTAAGGATTTGTACAACAGGATCCCTCCCTCTGGTTTACATGTTTTTAATGCTGATTTATCATTTAATTGTTTGTTTATGGACTCTCTGGAAAGGGAGTGCAAATAAATGAGGGAGAACTCTATTCTTATACTTTGTATTATTAAACAGGACATAAAAAGTTCCCTAAAAAGTGTAATTTAGTTAAAACGTTATTGTAGGAGACGAATGCAGTCTCTACACGCATAACAAGATAGTATTTCACACTGATCAGTCATAATTCTTATATAAATATAAATACTATTTTTTGTCAGTTTACATGCTGAACATTTTATTTTATGGATTGTACGTCTAAATAAGTGCATTTTAATACATGCTAGATGATGATGAATTCAGGCGTAGCAGCAGGCTCAGTCTCGGTTACCAATGTACAGTAAGTGTTATGAGAGCTTATGGAGCTTGAAAATCTTCCTATCATTAAGCAACCATTCCTGTGACGGAGGCAACATAAGTGAATTTAAAAAATGAGAAAATGATCTACAGTGATCTGGAAAGTGTAGCAGGTGGAATATAGAGAAAGACAGGGAGATTTTAAGCATTGTAAGGCAGGGGCAAGGCACACAAAGGAAAAATGGCTTAAGGTCCTTTATTTTACTGCATGACCAACCATGCAGCATAGTACACATTCCTGTTGCACAGACTCAAGCCGCTCATTCACTAAAGCTTGGGCATGATTGCACGTTCTAGAGCTAGCTACATAGGAGCTGTAGGACACGCAGGGCTTTATCTAATGGTATAATGCATGATTTGACCTTTTCAGTTGACCCCTGGAAACCTGTTTTAGGGAATTTATAGTAAAGTCACTTAAATTAGAGAAAGACAAGGTAATGTTAGAGAAACCCCACAGCTTGCAGCAGTTTCACAGTGATGTAAAACTTTGTGACTGCCTAATCTTTGTGCTACAGGCATGAGAGTGATATCATCGAGAAAGCAAATTAGGCTATGTCAAAGCACCACCCAAAAATAATGAAGATTTATATAGAAAATATTTAATATCCACCATAATATTTTCACAAATATTTGGCTTGACCAGTGTCAACTAATTAAACAGATCAGCTGATTGTTTAAAAAGCATGAAGATCTGTTAAAACTATGCTTATTAGCTTATCTCTCTGACATACATGATTTTCCATTCTTTGGGCTGTAATCACAATGCTTATGAAAAAAAAGGCAGTTTAAGTGTTTAGTGTTTTCATCTGATGAAACTATATATATGAACAGTTAAAAATTATCTTTCTGTGTGGGTACCAGCCAAGACAAGCCCAATGTGTCATCCAGCCTCCCCCACAGTTATAAGAGGAGTGCAGGCAATTCCCATGCACAGTGACCTCCAAGTCACCTTGCCTTTGACTGAGACAAGTCATCACCTCACAATAGCATGACCTATTTGGCCACTAAAAGCTCTGATACAACAAGCCACTTAGATGAGGTGTGCTAAGGAAATATTGGTAGCCAACGCCTGTATGAGGATACACTGTGATGATCTGGGAGCATGTGAGAGCATGGAGGAGGAAGGAGCGTTACCTACCTCCTAGTACAGATATTTAAGAAGGAACAGCCACCAAACAGCACAATGAAAAGGACAGAACAAATTGTGAAAGGGTGAAAAGTTAGAGAAGGAGTGAGAAACAAAAATGGGATTTGAAAAAGACGGCAAGCACAAAAGTCACCATGACAGAGACACAGAATTTGAAAAGTGTAATCAGAGAAAGGAGCATGCTTTATTTGAGACGCGAGGAGAGGAAACGGAGAGGAAACGGAGAGGAGAGGAGAGAGGTCACAGGATGTAGGACGAACACAGTTTGCAGTTGAGTCATAAATCCCCTAGCAACATTTTCTGGCACCATCATGAAATCAGACAAAAAAAATGGGGCTAGCTCAACTTTTCTGTAGATTCTTTAAGAGAAATTATTTGCCACTTCTTTACCTCAGTTAACATCAGCATGCTAACATGACTAAGTAAGTAAGAATTAGTACCTGGTATGATGCTTAGAAGATGTGTTCAGCAGCTAAATGTTTTTATAAGTGTTATCAATATATATCTGTCTGCATAAGCTTTGCATCTTTTCCTGTTAGTTAAAATATAGCATGCATGGAGAAACATGGGCTTTTCAAAATTTTCCATTGTTGCCCAAGAGCCATCCACCTCCGACTGCCTGAGCCTGTCATACACAAATAAGCACCCTTCTTCAGAAAACTGAGGGACAATGTTGAGGCTCTGCAGACATAAATCAACATAAGCAGGGTTATTTTTATGACTTTGAATGCACATACCGAGCTTTAAGAGCCAGCCTTCTCTGTCAGGGTTGAAGAATGTGTGTGTCAAGTCATTCCCATCATCCTCTGGGATTTTGAAGGGCTCATTTTTGATGCTTTCGTAAAGGTTCTGGAGACAGAGGAGGAAAACTTTTAAATCAAACAAGGAAAAACTCGCACTCACATTCTTATATAGTGAGTATCACTAATCAATCACACATACACACACACACACGTAAATCCTTACCCTGAGAAGCTCCTCTGGAAGATCCCCGCCCTCATTGATGCCTCTGTTCATGGAGATAAAGCGCTCCACAGGGGGCTTGTCTCTGACGTTTGGGTTATGTAGGCTGGTGTTCAGCATGATGATAGCAAACGACAGCACGTAGCAAGTATCTGAGATCAACAGCAAGGGGATGGGTTACAAAAGCATATGTCCTGTCACAGAAACCACTTTTATACCTGATAGTAACATCCAATCTGTGTCTCTAGTACCTCTGCGATATTTATCATACATACAGATTGCATGTTACTACCTGATCTAAATGTGGTCAGAGTTGCACAAATTACTTATACAATGCAGAACACTATGCAGATTGAAAAGGATAAAAGATAGATACAGAATATAAAAGGATGTCCTCAGCATATGACGATATTTTGTGTTCTTTGTGACCTTTGTGTTTCCATTTCCTCTTACAAATATGGTCATTTGTTTTGTTACTATGATGTTGACTGTAGTTTAGTATTTTGCACTGCGTTTGAAAAACTTGTGCGTGTCTGCGTGTAAGAGAGAGGAAATGCGAGGGGTGGGGAGAGGCATGCTTTCGTCTCACAACTGTGTTAATGTTCAGACTCACACGGGCCACTGGCTGTCTGTAAATGAATCATTCATTCCCCTCTGTCTGCCTCCTCACACTGACACACTTTGGTCTTGGCTGTCCTGTTCTGCCTGTTATCTGCCTGCTTAACACACATTCTCTACAAAAAAAAGAGGCACCTGGCACACAGCTTATACTATGAACCAATTGATGCTGGTAACTGCAAGTCAAAAAAGTGAGGAGTACGATGAAGCACTGAGTGAAACGGGTTGCTCATGACCCAGATAATTAAAGATCATTTTGGTTTGATGGATTCAGTGTGCAGTTACTGCCACGCACATGGCCCAGCGCTAATGCTTTGCCCTGCATTCATACCAACAGTCGTATACACACACGCGCACACACCTGCTTCAAGTCAGACTGTACGTGAGACTTTCTGACACTGCTGAAGAAAAGAGTCACACTTTATTACTCAACCAGTCTGATTCTAATGTACAGTGGTACAAGCAGTGTGTAAAGGCCAAAAACTGTCCATTTTATCCATTCGAACTTATTTCTACAACTTAAGAAAGGACTAAAAAAAAGAAGGGTTCTGAATGCACAGAAATGGCGTGGAAACATTGACAAGGTAAAAGTGATCTTTATGGAACACACATGCTGTAATTTCAGACTTTAGTTCTGCGTACTGTTACTGCATGTTTTAAAAAAGATCTCTAAAAGAAAAGTTTCAAAAAGTGTCAGTTTGTGTACAGTATTGATTTGGGGTATTCCTCAGCCTTCACAGGAGGTTGTGCACCCTCAGAAATATTAGTAACAGGTTACTCTAAAACCTCTTCAATTATTTACGGACTGCTGTTGTTGTACGCTTTGTGTATCACAAGACTCTGTATCACTCAGCCAGGTTCAGTCTTCCTGAATAATTGATGCCCCTTGTTTGTTGCTAGTTGTTTACTGTGAACTCATCTGCTGCACTCAATTGGAAAATGTAGTTACTATAATCTGGTTAATCCTCACTGAGCCTTAGTTACAGAAACTATTATGGTTTAAGGATTGAAATGGATTGCAAGAACAGGCCACCATCACTTAGTGCATCCTATTATAAACGCTTGGGCAGCATTTCTGACGGCACATTACAGCGGACTACTTGTCCACAGATACTATTTAACACAGACTATTATATGAATATAGGCAACTCAACTGTGGCTTGCACCAGTGATTCACACACAGGAGCACCTTTGCCATCAGGCAACCCTCTGTATTTGACTAGTTAGTTGCCTAAATAAAAAGTAATTATCTAATTGAAGAAAAAAAAAAATCATCTGTAACACAAAACTATGGTGACTTAAAGTGACTGTGAGTATGTAACATTACGTAGCAAAAAGCAGAAAGCATCTAAACAGTAAGACAAGAACAAATGCTTCAGTTCTGTTCCTTTAAGTGAATATGAATGAATGCAAAGTTGACTGAGCTGACTTAAACAACATTGTATTTAATTTTCTTTAATTCAACGTTTGTACAGAAATAAAGTGTTGACAGTGTTTTTCGAATACAGACCAGATGGGCTGGGATAGAGCTGTGGGAATATATCAGACTGAAAATGTTGGAAATCACTGGTTTATAATATAGTAACCTGCTGTGTGTCTGACCTGTTGACTGGAAGACGCCAGGGTTGCACTGGCAGTACCGTGAGGCAAACGCCTCCATCATACGGTCAATCTTCTGGGCTTCACCTGGCAAACGAAAACTCCACAGGAACTGCCTGCAACAGAAGATGAGAAGAGGTGGGTTTCATGTATGGTGCCACAGGGTATCAGGGTGCACGTAGTGTACAGTAGCTGTTGTTAGATACACAGGTTAATCATTCTGCTGACCGTAGTGCTTGGACAAGGTTGAGATCTGCGAACTCATGCAGCTCTACAAATGCCTGGAGCACCTTGATGTTGAAGTCATCCCTGTTGGAAAAATAAGAAAATCAGATTTCCAATATTATTCCACCTCTAGCCATTTCTTGTTTTCAGAGAACAAGGAGACCATCTGGTAGATCTCCCAAGACCTCAGAGAAGATGTAAGATAAGTCAAAATGTGAACCCAGAAGATGAGGTGAAGAAAACAACATTTCTTTCATGGAAGCATTTCTCAACCTGAATTCTTTCTTCCTCAGAATTCATGTCTGTGCCATTACTCATACCGGATGCTGAGCGCGCCTGGAAGTAATTTAAACAGCTGGCCAGTGCCGAATGTTTCCCCACCCTGAGAGGGGAGACAGTGCATCTGACTGATGAAAAACAGCTAAAACCAAACCCAGACAGGCTCCGTTCTGTAAGAGGTTTGTTTGGCCATTGGATGGGTTTTGGAGAAAAAGTCAACAGCTGGTCTCAGGCTGCGGTCACAGCTTCTCTGATCGTGTTTGTTGAACATCAGGGTCCATGATCCTGATCCTGTATCATCTCTGTATTGTGTATTGTTCAAATAAAATCAGGAATTTTCAGACATAGTGTTTTATGTTTTTTGTGGAAAGCCTGAGTAGAGTACAAAGAGGGCCGGGTTACAAGAAACAAATAACAAACTTGAATTGCAATAACATTCTTGGATTATTTGGATGATGATTTTTTTTTCTTCCCCACTGTGGTTATGAGTGTATTGTACTCTATACTGTTGTCTGGCGCCAAATAAAATAAATCCTATGAGGGTAACATAGATTATTGCTATAGGTACATTTATTAAAAAGAAACCTGTGATGTGATGTGATGTGATGTGATGTACTGTTTGTACAAATTTAATATAACCCACACACATATGTTGTTTGGTGTACGACCAGTTAGTGAACTGTATGTGACAGAGTTGAATTACACAGCAACAATAAAAAGAGCTGCCAAACAGAAACTTATTTGTGAGTCAGTCGCCCACTATCTGTCCTCCTTGTAGCTATTTTTCTCTTTCACTGTCTGTCTCTTTTCCCTTTGTCTGTCTTTCTGTTGCCCCCCCCTCCTTTTGAGCTCAGCATATAATGATAGGTTCCTGCTCCTTGCATAAGCTCAATTAGTGATAATTACTGAGAGTAAACCCTCAGTCTGTGTTTAGTGTTTTCCACTGGGTAGGTGGCCTCTTTGATGATCTACCATGAATAAATGCTATTGCCAACCAAATGAGTCTCCAGAGCCCCCCCTACCCTTCAGCTTCTCTCACTGTGTGTGTGTGTGTGTGTGTGTGTTTCATTGTTTCAGCTACTGGCTGACTACACTTGTTCATCTGTCCACTGAAGCACAATCAGCACCTGTACCCAAATAAGGTAATATAGACTCTAGTTGATGTGATTTCCTACAGGGTTAAAAAGACAGATGGAGTGTCAGACAGTGGAGCTACTGATCAAGACCTCTTATGAAATGCAGAAAAGACACTTAAAAACTAAAACAATATATTTTATCACATGCCACACAACAAAGATAGCAACTGTACTCATTCAGTCCTTTCAATCACTTCCTTTAATGGCTGTTTTCATTTGTATGTGAATACACCCTATAATCATTTCAAATCCTGTGTGAAAAAAAATCTTTTTTTTTTCTTGCTGTACTGTATTTGTATACTCAATATTATGTGTTATGTACTTGAGCTATATTTTGTAATAGTACGTTTTATGTATATTTAATGTATTTTATGTACTTACGTAGTATTTTCTGTTTTATTCTAATTTAGTTTTAATTTTTTTCCTTTTAATTGATATTTAAAAAGTGTCCTTTATATCAGTTGTGTAGCTCATCATGTAAGGAGAACCTTCAGCCTGACGCTCTGTCTTACCGCTCGCCTAAGTAGTCTCCGATGACAGTCTTGTTGAGACCCTCGCCTTTGTAGAGAAACTGGGCGATGTCTTCGGGTGTGTGCTGAAGGAGGTCGTTCTCTAGCAGGAACTGGATTCCCTGTAGAGAAAGAGGAGAAAACAAGACGGCTGTTCATCTAAACTGAGGACAGATAATGGACAATGACAGCATTTGATTGCTTAGAATGAAGCGCTTTTCACACCAGCTCAGAATATCATTAATTTCAAAAGCTTAAGATGACACAGAGGAAGATGTGATGGTTCACAACAAAAGAGATTCTAGTACAGGACTGAAAAATAAAACTAACATGAAGTGTACCTTTTTTGGGTCCATGTTGAATTTCTTCCTGCCCATGGCAATTTGTTTGTTTCTCTGCGACGTTTTACTGCAACGCATGAACATAAATGTAGAGATTTAATCAGGTTACTACGTACTTACATTAAACAACAGTGAATATAAATTGATTATCTCCTGCCATGTTTTTCTGTTCATTATATGTTTGCAAGTCCATGCTTGAATCTAATCTGAAAAACGTGCACACAAACACACACTGTGCGTAGGCTTCCAGTGTGTATGTGCAGTGCAGGCAGGTAAAGTGACAGATGAGAAGACAAAGCAGGGATGACCTTGTGGACACACAATCATTTATCTAGAGAGAACACACATGATCAGTGTATACGTACACTGACAGTGTTTGTTTAATGCAGCTGCTGGTCTACCCAGACCTTAACATGCTATTATGTACATATCATACAAAATGAAATGGTTAAAATTTTGCCAATGAAATATGTAATTAGTCAATATTTTATCTATATAATAAACCAGCTAGGACTAATTTATCAAACAGCTTTGCTGCTGTGTAATGTCACATTTTGTCCAGTTGTATCTGCTTTAATTTCATATCCAACTTCCACATGTCATTCAGAACAAAAAGCACCTTTGTAATCCAACTGTGTTTGAGCTCTCTGACCAAACATGCAAATTCAAAACCATACACAGTTCTGATGGTTGTTATTTATGACCTAAGATAAGAAGCATTATCAGTGTTATTGAGAATTGCATCTACCACTGAATTCACGTTTTCTATATTTCCTCTGGCGATTAGGGGATTTTAGTGAACTGAGAAGCCATTTAAATTCTGCAAATTAATGTTACATGTGGTTATTTTTAAAGGCTCATAATATTTTTAGATTCTCTATCTTTTGTTTTGTGGCTTTATAGCACATGTAATGTTGCCACTGTGCAGAAGGCTCTCAAACAGCCTTTAGACTATCATATAGAGAAACTGTAGGTTACACTACTGCCTTTAACAATAAGCAATAAAAGTCATAAACTGGAAATATCTTCAATCTAAATGTATAAGAAATATGTGAAACATCAAAATGAATTTAAACAATCTAATGGAGCTTATAAAGCTTATAATGTTTGGTACTGGCTGACACCATCACAGAGGTATGTAGTGGTAACTAGATTTGTTAGTACTTAATAACCAGAATTTTCAAGGCATACTCACCTTTCTCCAACACACGTCAGCTGCTCAATCTCCGTCATGACCTCTGCTATCTCAAACTTCAACCTCTGAGGAAAAAAAAACTTCTTTAAATTAACAAAAGGTTAATGTACAGAAGTGTTACCGCATAAAAAAGACACAACGCAGTGAGAATATTGGGTGTGCAAAAATGTGCTGTGGGTCAATTTGCATTGCCTACTGCATGCAAATTGACCCACAGTGCTGCAATAGATAGCCAAAAAGAATGAAAATGTCAAATGTGATTAATAAATTAAAGAAAAGAAGAATTCTTCACAATGAATTGATCTACTAACAACACTGTAAAACAAGACTACCATGCACTGTTGACCAGAAGCTTCAGCTACTGAGGAGAAACTCAAATATATGCTGTATATGTTTATGTGCCCAACCACATACCTCAATATCATCAAGCAACTCTCTCTTCCTGCGTCGGATGTTTGACAGCTCATCCCTCTCCTCCAGGGACAGATCCTCAGGAACTGAAACAAACGATGGAGAAAACACAGAAGACTTTAACTTTCATTTGCACACAGCTCACATCAGTCTTTCCTCTCAGTTCCTCTAGCATCCTGCACAACAGAAGACAGAAAGATCATAAAGCCAAATAATAGAAGTGAATCCAATTTAGTACCTACAACGTCTTGAAAATCAGCCTGAAGATTCATCCACTTCATACAGTAAAATGACAAGAGTGCTGCTGCTGCTGCTGCTGCTGCGCCAACTGTTTTCCCTAATTCTGTTGGAGCAACACATATCAAAAGCTTGAATGTTCATCTTAATTAACTGGAGAAAGCGATGAGGCGAAGGGTCTTAATTATTCCACTTGAAAGTGTTTAGCCCCCTCCCTCCTTCTCCATTTGGCTCAGGGGACAATTCTATTAATAAAACCAATCCAGATTAAGTTTTCTTTCATTAAATGTGAATTTGGTAATTTAATACGGCCTACAACCCTGATTCTCCTGGCTCTGAGGCATTTACTGCTCTGGGCAAAAATAAGAAAAAAAGAGAAGTTCACTTGTTTCTGCTCTGTCTTTTCTCCCCATCTTCGTCTCCTGGTTTTTGATTCTTATTCTTCTGCCCTCTCTGTCTCAATTTCCTCCAAATGTAATTTATTTCTCAATTTTCTCCATCTTTCTGATGCACAGGGAGACAGTGAGATCCTGCTTCATGCAGCTAGTTTAGAGGCAGCAAATGCAAATCTCTCAAGAGGAAAACGGCATGTTTCCTATCACAGTCACAGATCAGTGCCTGCATGTTGCTACAGGAGCGATACCAAAAAAAAAAACTTCACTTGTTATTTTCCCTGGCAGGCGGGAATCTGTGCCAATTAAAGTAAAAGAAGGTCACTGAGCTCAAGAGGAAGTATTTAGCCCACTTTTAATTTGACAGCTTGTAAAAGAGCTGCATTCAGGGGGAGCCAAGTGTTGTTTTAGATGGTATTCGCATTATCAATGACAAAAAGGTGCTTACTAACTGAGTTATGCAATCGTGAAACACAGTGATGAGGTCAGGTAAACAGCAGGAGAAACAGATGAGGGATTCCCTTCACGGGCCAAGTTTTAAATAGACAACAGAAGGGGATATAAATGCACAATTAGACTAAGAGTATGAAAATAAAGATGTTAATTAGCATTGCTCTCCTCCAGCTACATCCCAGCACTTCAGATATACAACTGTGAGTGCAGTGAATGTAACTTTAAAGCCAATTAGTGGCCTTAAAAGTTTCAGGGCTGTTTTACACAGTTCTTTCATCTTTTACATGAGGAACGTTTTCCTGAATTTTTGCCCTACATTCAACAAAGTGAAGAACAAGTTTGTGTCTCTTCAAATTATTGTCCATGTCCATCCTATGGAATATCTCAAACAGAAAATTAACCTGTATCTCACTTGTTTCATTTTATTTCTTTCAGACAGGTTGGCTGTCTTTACTTCTTACTCTAGATTTTTCTTCCTTTATACTAATTTTAACTGACTGCCTGCTCTAATTTAATATATAACTGACATGAGAGTGGTATAAATATTTTCATCAACTCTTGCAAGAAAGGAAATGAAGTTGTTTCCTGAAAAAGGTGGAAATGTAGACTTTAAGCTTGCTATGCTAATTAAGGCACTAAAATTAAATGTCAAAATCGATGACGCATACAACCAGTTGCACTATGACAAAGCGTGACGGGTTGATGGATTTATCTTAATAGACAAAATTGCGATTGCCTGGAGGAGAGACTGTAATTAAAAGGTCAATATTTCAAGATGTGTGTTCCAGTTTTTATAAAGCAGAGGGGTGATACAACTTGGTACTAAATGTCACAAGGTTATTGAGGTCATGAATTGAAAATCGAAAACAAATTCTGGCTATATATTTCTGGAACCGAAGCAATTAGTCCATCAGAGAAAATTAACCAGTGCAGAGCTGTTTGCATGACTCGAAACATAGTCGTGCATCTCAAACATTGTAGGTAAATTATTATTAATATTAAGAAGAATTTTAGATATACATTTTCTATTGCAAAGGGTTTTTGGACAAAACAAACAATTTAAATATATCAACTCTGGGTAATTCTATAGATATTCTTTAATTTTTTGGAGATATTATGGACTGGACAATCGAAGATGATGTGCACACAACAAACAGCTCTACATCTTCTATTTGCCTGAGGCCAAGCATTAGCTAATGGACATATCCACTGGCTACAACAATGTGCATGATTACAATCTTGATTCATTACAAATCTAATGAAAAGAAGAGGTGCTTCCTTCAATAAAAGTCCACCATCATTAATGGCAAAGCAATGCTATTATCCTCCAATCCAAGTCTCTGTACTGGATCTGCTGTAAGATATACTTAAACCACACATACTGATAATATACATAGAGGACTTTAACATCAGTACTAACATCTCTGTTCTAGTGAATAATCTTGTTTAGTGGGTGGGGGAGAAATCTTCTACAGAGGTGGTCACCAATTATGTTATTAACACACTTCCCCCTGTGACCCTCTATGACTCATTCAGGAAATGAATTTAGTGTCTTCAGCAAGCACAGGGGGAATCGTGAGGTCAAAGCTGGTCATTACTTCCAGACTGGCTCAAAACAAACACAGACACGCTTGAATGATAATGTACTAAAATCAATTATAGTGTGAATTACTGCTTTGTAGTAAACAAAAGACCTTGAGACAGTCAGATTGTCCAGTAGTGGGGTAGCTGTAGTCGTTGCTGCACTGATTTAGATCTGTGTGTGTTTTAAACATGCAAAAAACAACACATGAAACCCATGTGGGTTGAAAGAGTCCAGAGGGTTTAAACTCCAACATGAACATGAAGCTCCAATAAAGTCCCTCCTAAAAACAAAATCCCTCAAAATCTACTTTTAGGGGTAAATCCCCAGCTGCTCGTCACACCCAAATCTAACAACTGTCCCTGACCACCCACTGAAACAGAGGCTTGAATAGCATCTGAACTAATGCTGGTTACATGGGCATGCACGGACATCACCATCCCACACGAGTTCCATAACTTTTACAATGTTTTGTTTTTTTTTTTTGGTTGTGAACAGTAAAGGCTGTGTAATATGACAGGACAGAGAGAAAAAATATTCAATTGCCAGGCCTTCAGAGCTGATTCAAGAACTTCCCTACAACGGTTATACGCAGGAAAAGCAGCAAGATACTCAGAGTACATGAAGCTCAGAGTGAAAATCCCACGCTCACTTAACGCTGGCTGCAGTCCCAGTTTTCACTGACTCGTGTGAGCGAGAGAGGATTTGTCCAAATCCACTGGCTTTAAACTAGTGACTTTAATGCGAACTGTAATGTCTTTTAAAGTGGATGAGCCTTAAAAAAAATAACCCAGCAACACAATGATACACATGCAAAGACACAGGAAGGCAAGAGGAAACTTCCTCTGGATTCAGACTCTAATCTGAAGCCTGATGCCCCAAATCCCTCTAACTGTAGACGAAGACCTGCTCTGCATTACGGCCGGGGTCACATACACAGACAGACATGTGGATATGACCGCACATGAGCACATACACACCAAGGCCAGCTGGCACTAATCCCACACACTCATCCACCCGCCGCTCTTTAAGCCCAGTATGAGTCTGCTAGAGCGAAAGTGCAATGTATAACAGAATATACCCCCATGTTATGGCCGACCAGCCAATGCCTAACCTACTTTGCTTCAGTGATGCCGGATGAAATAATGCGTAGCAGCATGTAGTCTGGTGAAGCTGTCTGCAGGGGCACTCTGGCTGTGAGCCACAAAGTGGGAAAGCTGGGACGTCAGCACGAGGACCAATGTGAAGCACGGTTATGGCACCGAGTTAGATAGGGGTTGAAGGTGAGGCACAGGGGAGCATCATGCATGTGTAAAAAGCATGGCGACGTATGGAAATATAGGGAAAACAGCAAGATGCTTTTCTTTGTTTTCATCAAAGTGCCTACTTTAATCATTAAGATGTTTGGTCTACAGCAAAAACAAAACAAAACAGTGTCACAATTTGCTAAAGCTCAAACTGTCAAAACACGTATTTTCATCCAACCAAAAGAACTTTTATTTAATATCACACAGTATAGAGAAGACTTGCGTATGAAAATGATATAGCCCTACTACTACTAAATTAATTAGGCACTGGAAATCTGTATGGGGAGATAATGATTACACAACTGCAGCACTGTCTCTAAAGCAGATGATTTTCTTTCAAGGTGCATAAACTCCTGATAAATGTGTTTGATGTGGTATATGTAAAGTCATATTTTATTACAGCACACAGTGCCGTACCATATCCTGTAATAATTTATTAACAGCAGTCCTGCACTTTGTGTGAGAAGACAGATTTGGGGAGCTAATATGACTACTGGTTTTTAACCACCTCTTGGGGTTTTCAGCGAGAATCTGGGGCTTGGGGAGCAGAGGAGCCCTCATGCTGATTGCTGTGGTTAATCTGCAGTTTTGGAGAGGGCCCTCCTGCTGTGAGGGCATTTGTGGAAGTGTGTGATTGCATAGGAGGTGGTCTGCACATGAGTTCCTCCTTATATCACACATCTGCTCAGCATTAACGCTATCTCAATGTTTGATTCGATGAACACTGCTGGCAGAATCTAAGGGGCTTCAACTGCCATATGCTGTCAGCCAAAGTAACCATAATCTTATGATTTGATCAGCATCAGAATGAATTAGGTGGATGCTGTTTCTTCTGGCATGCAGGAAGGATGAGGGGCTTTCACAGGCTGAGTGGAGTCCAAGCAGCTCACTGTTCACTTACTGCAACACATCTCTGATGATCTTCCAGGTTTTAGACAGAATTTAAGAGGGAAGCTGTAATAATCTCCATGTTCATTTCAATTCATGCTCAGTTCTCCTGCACGCAACATATGGACTACAAGAACCAGCTGTTCACCTACCATCTTCCATATCCCATGCTTTGACATGCACCATTGTTTCGAGATACCCACATTATTCATTCCATCTGTAGGTAGTCATAATGTTTTGGCTTATCAGTGTATATTTGAGGGATTATTTCCTGACAGACACTGCTGCTTCTTCCTGTGGTTGTCAGGTGATTGACAGGCAGCCAAATGAATCTAACGCTTTATCTGATGTGAACACTCTCACCTCCATTATTGCAACATATGTCTA
This sequence comes from Ctenopoma kingsleyae, assembly GCA_032353495.1. NCBI lineage: Eukaryota > Metazoa > Chordata > Actinopteri > Anabantiformes > Anabantidae > Ctenopoma > Ctenopoma kingsleyae. Next base: position 6,578,394 of record JAUBNQ010000011.1, read on the forward strand.
GCATGGGAGCAATTTTGAAATCTGTAGCAGGTGCTTATCATTCTGTGCTAAACAATGAAAGATGCTGACTCCAGCAGAGAGATGGAGGAGATGAGTGTCAACCTGGATGATTGGCACCAACGGATATGTTGAACAGGAGATCTGTGTTGGCCTCCAGCCCGACAGTCCAGGATACTCGTGTGATGGTTGTGTGTCCGCCTGCAAAAACACTGATTTTGGAGGACCACCCTTTTACAACCTTTTTAACAAAACAGCAGCTATAGAAACAACCCACACAATTTTGATAATTGTCCTCTAGTGGCTCTAAGTTCACTATAGTCACTTATGGATGGTTGATTTAACAGCAACCATCAACCAGTCCTGCGCCTACATGCTGGATCAAATTCTTTCCATTAAAAGCATCTCTGTCTGTACCGAAGTCTATGTGAAACAGAGCAGAAAAGAAAACACACCTCGTCCTGAAAAAAGTTCAGGAAATGAAATGATTCAGGGCCAGGACATTTTACTGAAGTGAGAACGAGCTGGTTGTCTATCGAGCCACAAGCCAAGAAACACAAATCTACCCTTGAGTCTCTTTGAACACCTCCCACCACCACCCATCATGTCTACATGGTCAGCTAGACACTGTTTTCTCTTAACTCTCCTGCTACTGAAATTAGTGTGGATTACTTGAACACAGTACATCTCTGTTGCCCTCTGTGTGTGTGTGTGTGTGTGTGTGTGTGTGTGTGTGTGTGTGTGTGTGTGTGTGTGTGTGTGTGTGTGTGTG
>JAUBNQ010000011.1:6638581-6649775 GCA_032353495.1 Ctenopoma kingsleyae
CAATTTTAAAATACTTGTATTGGATTTCTTTCATTTTATGCTACATTCTAGGGAAATACTGTATGTTTTGCTGCACCGCAGTGCAGACAGCCGTGGTTAGCTTAAATTCTACCATTAATTAGCGTCACCATGGTAATGCAACAGCAAAATGTCCAAATTCATATGACAAAACTCTGACAGAGTCATTATTTTTCCTAATGTGTACTTTTATTTTTTAATACTAATATTTCTAATACTCTTGTGCTTTAACATAAGCAAATAAATAAATATAAAATACTATTACTAATACTTCTTGCATCATTGCTGGATAGTGTGCTGTTAGTTAATAAGGCACTGCCCTGAGTTTTATTGAGCTTGTGGCCATACAAAGAGAAGCAATATAAGGGAAAAAATATATATATATTTTTTTCTTATTTTCTTATATAGGTTTGGCCTTAATTTCTATAATTAAACAAAAACATAAACAGATGGACAAGTGAAAAATCTGCCCACTTCAGGTTCAAGGTTGAAATTACTACATTTAGTACTGCAAAACTGTACATAGAGTCTTTGTGGCCTGACTCCTAATGATGACTTCTATTTCAGTGGTGAACTTCTTAGACAGGATTAGTGACACCTGTATCATTACTTACTTGTCTTGCTGTCACCAATGTAGTACTTGTAAGAAGTGGTAGAAAAGCTGGGAAGATAAATTGAGGAGCAAGAGGATGTTATAAAAATATAAGGATAGTTGTATGTGACACTGATGATTGTTTTAACATATGTGAATATGTTTTTTTATTTATTTAATTTCAGACTCTAAAACTCTAATGTTCAGTCACACGCTAATGTTCAGTCACACCAGTTTTGTTTTGAGATCAAACACTTGCTCAAGACATTGTTCACTTAATCAAGACACTTCTTGCTTGATTATCCATAATCAGACTCCCTTCTTCTTTCTGTTGCCTCTAACAGACTGTGAGTCTTCTGCTGCAGCCGCTTTGCAACAGGAAGGAGGAAAAAAGTGGAATGAAATGCCATTAAGTTTAACCTTAGATTAAGTATTAATGCTAAGGTAGTGGTTAGTGGCAGACACACTTCAACAATGAGAAGCACCATAGTTAGGCATCAGGCTTAAACCAGTACAGGATTGTATTAATACTCCCACAGAGCGGAACTGCTAAGATTAAGTCCATCTCCCTTCAGTGTCCCTCCCTGGTCTCCACGCAGGTATTTGCCATTCTTGGAACGGATGGCGAGGCGCCCGTGCTCCAGAAGCTCCACAGTGAAATCCTCAGGGGCCTCACCATCAGAGCACACCAGTCCAGCACTGTTCACGTACCAGAACTGACCATTGACACCTGCAGGATTTAGGAGAAACACACAAAGTCAAAATGTACATGTTCAGTAAAGGAAATTAGAGGCTGTTTTCAGAAGTCTGTTTTATGTGTGTTCATCCTGACCTTGAATATGGTAGGCCCCATTACTGAATTGCAGCGTGAAAATGTCATAGACTGATCTGCTGGCATCCAGCGTATTGGAGTTCTTGTGGTGGCAGATGAAGCCGTTCTCCCCTCTCAGGATCAACATAGGTCGGTTGATCAGTTTCAGAGTGAACTGCTCATCCTCACCTGAGAAAGCAAAACAATTAAAACACATCAGAAAGAACCTAGGAAAAGTGAGGAGTAGAGGTGTGTGTGTGAGTAGAGTCATGTGCAGAACTGAAAAGGACAAAAAGTCAAACTAAAATGTTCCTTACCTATGGAGTCACCGACAGCTACCAGCTGGCCATTCTTCTTGGTGGAGATGTATTTTCCATTATTAGCTTTTATTGCCACCTTGTGGCCAAGCCACTCCAATGCAAACATGGTGTTTCCTGACCTGCAGTTGGCCATTGCAAAAGAGAGGAGATGAGACTTTCCTTGTGTCTTATTAATATTACATTATTAATATTACATGTTGATTTTCATGCAAGGAAAAAAAATGAAGGTAGAGCAGGGACTACGACAGACTGAAGCCTCTATGAAATCTAACTTAAACATTTGTCTTTCCATTGTGTGGTAAAAGGTTAAGTCAAAGACATTTTGTATTGGTCCCATTTGAGTAATATAAACCATGACACATGGTGTTAATTTTCACTGTGCACACTGATATAAGAGCATTCACTCACAGTTCAGTGGCAGTACTTTGGATGCCTCCATGGGACACCAGGGCCCAGTAGTTCCCTTGGCTGGTGCGGAAAGCAGACTTCCTGGTTTCCTTATCAATCTCCATCTGAAACGTCTCCATGTCTGTCTCATCTTCCTGATTGGCTGCAAGACTGACTCCTGCAGGGACATAATAAGCATTAATGCTTTAGGATAAAAACATGAGGACTACTTAGTAATTGGTGAAATCCACCAATTACTATTCGATAATAGTAAGTAATAGTAGGAATGACACATATGAATCACAATATGGCCTACAGACAAAGGAAGACTGCTACACACACACAATTACACTGCAGATTACAATGAAAAGTAATTTACCTTTCGGAGGATAAACACATATATGAAAAACTGAAAAGAGATCCCACTAACAACTACAAAAACAAAGTGATACACTGCCTGAAACACCTAGAAATTAAAAACACCATTGACAGGGGAACGTATTACTGTCTGTATCTTTGGTAGGCTACACCCTGCCTTTATGGACTTACCGAGGTACACAAAGAAGGATCCCCCCCTCAGACCCATCGTCAGCACAATTAACTCAGTTACTTACAACATTGCTAAATACCTGGCCATTAAAAATTAATTCACATAAAATTCATTAGGGAAAACACCAAAGGTAACCAACTGGCTTTCCTGGACTGTGCAGTTATGACTGGGACTGATGAAAAGCTAGAAATAGAAATTTACAGGAAACCCACCCACACTGACAAGTATCTATTCTTTGACTCACATCACCCACTACAACACAAACTAAGAGCTATCAGGACTCTGAACCACAGAGCAGAGAGTATTCCCACCTCCACATAAGCCAAAAAGAAGGAAGACCTCAAGACCTGCGCATATCCCAAGTGGCCCTTTAACAAAGCAGGATGCTGTCCCAGGGCCTGCGGAAGAACCTGGTTATTCCAAACATAGCTGGTGTGTCCAAGAAGCTATAAAGGATTTTTGGAAAACACCACATACATATCCAGTAATGTTCACATATTGGACAAAGAAGAGAAGTAGTTTGAGAGAAGGGTGAGGGAAGCTTTGCATGTGCAAATAAAAACCCCTCCACCAGGTTGGCCACACTTAACGAACCACTTTATTCAACTCAATTCACTTCAAAAAACGTAATTTTTCGCCGAGGGGCAATGTTGACACATAGAGCAGTGTTGCACAAACACAGAACTGAACAGTTGAAAATCAAATAACAATAAAATAAAGTAAGAAATAATAAAAACATTATCGAAATATACATTATGGAGGAAAAAGGATTGTCTTTGGACAAAAGGATTGGCCTTCTATTGTTTCACCTAACAAGCCTATTCAGGGGCAGGTGTGAAGTGAAACTGACCTGGAAGGGTGATCTATATATCTACAGTATATACATTAGTGATCTCTAACCAACTTCCCTCAGGCTTAAGAAGCTACTTCCATGAGTAATGAAATGTTTCGACCTGACAAGAAGTCCAGTTGCCATGACTCAACTTCCAAATAAAAGGTATTGTTTCAGTGCACATAATAACTTCTTGTATAACTGGATCATTCACAGTATGAAGCTGATTAAAGCTGATGGGGTTTCGGGGCATTAAAGTGATTTGTACAGGAAATGAATTTAACTGCACATGATTTGCTACAAGTACGTTTACAGTAACATTCAAACTAACATCTGCATCTATAGACTTTTTATGTCAGATCCCTCTATAGACCTCTTTTATTATTCCCTGGATTCTTGATGACAAATCAAAAACCCACAGACATAGCAGCTTGCTAATCACGTTGTATTGTTATGTTTAGCTTGGCCCAGCATGAAAGAGTTGGTAATCACGTCTGATCCTGGGATGTTAGGTTATTTTTAAGTAGTTCCGTCTTAAACTGCGCCCTTGTTCTGATGTGCCAAGCAAGCGTATCTTCCTGAGGGTAAATACTGATGGGAGTTCTGGAAGCATTTATGGACAAAATATACAATAAATAACATAAATTCAATCATACAGACACAAGCTAAATGTGTAGCAGAGATGGCACTCAATGACTCTCTGTGGCAGTGACATTGACAACCAAACAAAAATCACACCTTTGATTGATAGAAAATTCTTTTGTTTTTCATTTTTGTTGCTACAACATGAAAGAGAATTTGTGTCCAACACAGGAGTAATACCGTGACATCCTCTCCTCTTTACTGTGTAGGATGATTTAACCTAATTCTGGAATATCAGTGGAGAATATTTTCTTTCAGCTCTTAAATGGCCATAAATGGTAAATAACTTGTCATGCCACCAACAGATAAAATGCAGATGGCTAAAGTCTAAATTAGATGCATCCGAAGAATATCCACAATTTATTTTCTTGATGCTTTAACAACACTGATCTGTGTGGCTCGTGCCCCTATCATCTCCCCTCCTCTCATCTCTGGCCACCCTTCTGTACATCCTTCCCTTCCCCCATCTCTCCCTCCTTACCCCTGACCTGCTCAACCCCCACCTCCCACCATCACCCCACCTCCGGTCTTGCCTATCTGCCCCCTGCACAGCGGGACTCTGATATAATCAGCTTTGGAGTGCTATCCCTCCAATCCCTCAATCCCCTCAATAAAAGAATAAACAAAAAACAGGAAAAGACCGGAGGATTTTATTTCCACACTTAGCAGGAGGTACAGGTAATTACCAACCCACTTTTAATCATCATGCTAACAGAGCCATATATGATCAAACAAAGGGGAGAACATAGAAATAACAAATATAATGTATTACTGGCTATACTGGACTGTTTTGTATATCATATGCATTAAAATTTTGGAACATTTCAGCCAGCATTTTTGTGAGACTCTTTGTCTATGATATGACTTGAACTTGAAGCAAAGTTGTCACCCAAAGCATACAACATGTTAATGATTGTGGCGTCATTGATGTTCGTTTGAGTAACATGTTTGACCAATCAGACATACAGGGGACTTTTACAATAAGCAAAATAAGGCTCAACTTGACTCCAAATTGCTGCCATCGCTGTCAAAAAAGAAATAAAGATATTATCTGTATGTTCTAAATGTTGCCAGTACATGTTTCTCTGTTGTGAAATACAGTAGTAAGAACATAAGTAATAAATGTGAACTATAATAAATTCAGTGGAGTGGTGTAAGACTATAAATGAATGCATTTAGGGCTATATAAATGATGGCTGCACAATAACACAAATGCACATGCAGTCTGAACAGTGTAGCTTAACACCATTTCTTTGATAGATTTGACAGAGAAAACGGTGTATATACATTTTTATAGCAGTTTTTGAGCCATAGCTGGTTGTTTATGTCAGTGTAACTCTCATCTGTTTTAAGATTCTTTGTAGTTGTTTTTTCTTCAATTTCATATCTGACTGTAGAAAGTGAGGGGAGAGAAAGGGTGTGACATGTGACAAAGATGTCATGGTCACTGAGTTACTGGGACACTTTAATCACATCTTATTCACACCTGATAAACTAGGTATCATGAGACGTTACAACTGCTTAAATTACCATTGATCTTAAGTGCATTTGAAGCATACATTTCTGCCCCTCTACTGTGCACCTATGCCTGGGGGCCCATCACTCTCGTTCTCTCTCATCCCGACTTAATGTCATGCTTTGTCTACCTATTCCATGTGTCCATTTCACACTAATTCAACCCAGAAATGATCCTCAGACAGGGCTCAGCTGGCACCTCACAGCTGCTATCTGATAGATGAGAGAAAAGGAGACAGAGGAAGGAGAGAAGGATGGAGGAAGAGAAAGAAACAGAGACCAGGAGAGAAAGAGATTGGATACGCTGAAATCCAAGCTAGCAATCTGAGGATATCAATAGCTGTGTTGATGACCATCTTTGACACACAAGCATGTGAAATAAGACGTTGTCATCATAGCTGTGATCGCTGATAAACTACGCAGCAGAGCACAGTACACTCGTAGTAGATTCCTGGTAGCACAGACACTGACGGGCAGCTTAAGCAGTGCCACATTTTGGATCAGACCCCAGATCCAGCTCCACTTTCTGTTGTTGTCCTACCTGCAGCCTGCAAGTGGAGCAGCCCTAGCTAATCCATCAGTGATAGATGGTTCTGACATCTATTATTAATGGTAAGCTGATGCCACTATCCCCCTGTTCCTTATTTTCCTCTTTCTCCCAATCCTTCATCCTTTTTTTTATTTCAGTCCTTTCATTTTTTTTCTCTTATCTGTTCCTGGGCTGTGTGTCTATGTATGGATGTGTATATGTATGTTCGTATGTACTGTTTATGCCTGTGTGTCCATATTCACATGTGTGTTAATGGAAAGTTTTTGAACTGCTATCTCCTTTTCACTTTCAGGGCAGAGTGGACCACTTAGACCTGGAGAACACAGGGAGGTAATGAAGACGTGATGACAGATCTGCACAACACAGACATACACAAACTTTAGACAATGAAGAACAACTCAGGGCTGACAGTAAATACAGAATTGCATTGTGTTAGATTGCTCCAGTGCAATGCTGTGACACCTGTACTGTACAGTATATAGTATGTACCCACTTTAAAACATCCAACATGACTCTTGTGCACAAAATGGAGCATAAGTGCTAACTTAGTAAGAGTAAAAGCACATCTGAAATTAGAGACAATGAAAAGTCTACATAATACTGTTGTCCTAAAGTCCTTTGAGAGTCCTTCTATGCCTGTATCCTTCCTTTTCTTCTTTCCATTCTTCTTTAATACAGAGTTTACAGAGTGTGTTTCCACAAATATGGAACAATTATAGTAATTGTAATATACTTACTACTAACATACTAACATAGCAATTCAACTTTTCACCTACTATAGATTTTTCACTGTTTACTGTAAACTAGTGTTGCCAACTTTATTGTTATCATGTGTTGACACTGCAAGCAACATTAGATTAAAATGCTAGAAAGTTTGCAAGTAATAATAAAACTCTTAGCTTGAAGTGAAATGCAATACTTACATAAATATATGAACACAAACAAAAAACAAAAAAATATAACCTTGCGCCTTATGTGACAAATATTCTGTATAATATAGCACTCTGGCTCTCTCTGTCAGTATGTTTCTCTGATTTTCACCAGCACACATGCACCGCACATAAGCAGGCTGAGGCCAGGGTTAGCGGGTTAGATTAGTGGGTTAGAGCAGGACTTGGTGGAGCAGAAGCTATGGCCCCAGGTGAGACACAGCTTGGGTTTCTGAAAGCAGACTCCCCCCTTGCCTTCCAGGAACAAGGGCCAACTTCATCAATAATTCAACACACCTTACCTCACTGCTCGCCGCAGCAGGACGGTACGGTTGTGTGTGGGCGAGTGTGTCAGACAAAGATAAAGCTTTTGTTTGTGCAGGACAAGTGTAAGAAGAGAAAAGAGAGCAGGGTGCTAGCCGTGTGTATGCAGTGTGTTCTCTCTAAACTGTGTGTCTTTTATACTCCACCATATTCCACCCTTCCCTCAACCAATCAGTTTACAGTGCTCTCAGTAATTTGGTTTCTGTCTGTAGTTCCCACAGCCAACCAGGAACAATGAGCAGCGTGAGATTTAGTTACAGCACGGGGGCCTGAAGAAACTCAACCCTGCAGACAAGAATCTGCAGCCTGCAGAAGGGTGCCATGGCCAAGTATGCTGACAAGCACTGTTGGTGTATGCTAATCCACCCCAAATCCAGTTTTGAATCAGACCAGCAAACCAATTCAACCATCAGCAACTGAACACCTGGCAAGTTCTTTTACTGCACTATCGGTTAGATGTAGCATGACATCACAATTACGATTTATGAAGCTTTTAAATTGATCAAAGAAATACACTCTTGTTTTTGAGAGGAAATAACTGTGAAAGGAATGTGATGCAGGTGTAATCCATCAGTATAGTGGTGCGGTGTTATGCCTTTACTGTATGCTGCTCAAATAACACACTCTAACAGCTCTATCACAATAATGAAGAGTAAATAAATAATACAGTGTCAACAGAGCATTACGGTGCACCATATAGGTTGCGAGCAGCTGTTTCAGTAAGCCCGAGGGGAAAAAGCATAGAGTGTTAACACCATTATCCAACAAAGCCAGGGGGTAAACCTGAGAGGCAGTGAAAGGGGATTTCACCATTTATGACAGATCATTTGGTGAAAGAAATGCCTTACTTTCTCAACCGAAACCATTGTATACACTGCATTTTATAGTTTTTTGGGTTTTTTTTTTTTTTTTTAGCATTTTAGGCGTTTAACACCTTCTCTGACAATCTTCATTTGAGCACAAAATTAAAACTCTTTCAAGAAAAACTGTTTCTGTTTCTAATTTGACCATCTAACCCACCGGTATAAGACCAAACACAAACAGTGGACAAACTTAAGTCAGTTGCAGCCCTAAAACAAATGACGCATTCGTCTCAGGTCTCGTAAATGAGCTGATAGTTTTCCATATCAACCTCAACTGTCTTGTTTTCCTGGAAAGATGCAACTATCCAACGTGATATCAATGCATGTTGATGTGCAGGCTGCATTACAGATGCAATTACCATGCATCCGTCATGAGCTGTCAATCATTAGAGAGTGGTCCCTTAAACATGCACACTCAGCATATCCACAAGTTAATATCCTTCCTGTGAATTGATACAGGATATGTATTACTGCACAGTATACACTGTATATAAGCTGGTAGTAGTAACTGTAGTAGTTGTTGCACTCTACATGTGTAGGCTAGTGTGTGTGTCAACTAAAGGCTCATGTAACCGCCATCAGTGGCAAATAAGGTCAACCTTTGTCTATTTTATCAGAATTTTGACATTTCGTGTAACACTTCCGTGGAAAGTGCACAAGTTGCAGGTTGTGCGTGCATGCAAGGCTTCAGGGCAAAATCACTATTATCTCCTTTTGATGTGTTTATGGTTTCCTACCTTGTCTTATGGAAACATATCGTCCGTTGGCTGCTGTCAGAACCACCTGTGGGTGACTCTCCTCTAGGTCAAACAGTTCGTCTTTGCCTGGTTTGGAGCAGCGTCCAGACCTCAGGGTGCCCGTTGGCCCCATGGGGGACAAGTACTTCCCCTCACAGTCTTTAAAGGCCAGTTTCCCACACTTCAACTCCAGCGTATATGCCGTGGTCCTCCCACTTTCTGTCAGGAGCTTCCCATCACTGCTGAGGAAGCGGCTGTCACAGGTCTTTAGGCAGTACTTTCCGTCCAGGTAGGTGAGGGTCAGGAGTGCTGCCACACCCCAGGGAATGTTCAGATCCACAGCGATCTCGCCATCCTCCATGGAGAGGTGGGCATAACGTTTGCGAGCCACAGACAGCAGGTTAGCTTGTGGATGTAGAGCCAGGTGCACTGCCCACAGCTCAGCATCTGTGATTACCTGGGCAAAGCAGGAAAGGTAGTCCTGAGAGCCGCCAAAGAAACGAAGGTGCTGCTCAGACTGTAGTGCCCAGCGGCCGTCTGACTGAGGCACGATGAGGAAGCGGCAGTCTGAATTATGCCCATCTGCCTCACAGGTGACCTTGCCGTCCTTGTCGGAGGCCAGGTACCGCCCCAGGTGGCTGCGCAAGTAGACTACCTGGGAATCTTGGGAGTCCTGCTCTAGCGTCCATATCTGTTTCTTTTTTAGGCTTGGAGCTGATGCATTCACCTAAAAAACAAGAAAATATTTCAACATAGGCCAACAGTCATGCTTCTCACACTCAGCATTTCAAACAAGTTTGCATGTCTTTACCTTGAAGCCAAAGGCCTCAGCAGTGAGGTAGCGACCCTCGTGATTGATTAGACCAAACTGCAGCTTTAAGGGATGGTTTCCATTAGCAGGCATCTTCACCTGTGGAATCAAAATTGTGAGAGAAAGCAGGAGAACAAGGGGTCAGACAAGTTACCAAAGAAGGGAAGACTGGGAAAAGGGGAATCGACTTGATGACGATGGGATTCTGAAGTGCGTGTTATGCCTAAAGAGGAGTTTTAAATGAGGTGATGTCATGGGGAATGATGAAATGAAAAAAAATCCCAAATACAGGAAATCAATTCATTAAGGTACAGTACATAAAGCACACCCATAACCACAAATTCTTTCCTCCGCCCCTGGCTTCATTATACATTTTCCCGCCACAGCCTCCTAATTTACTTACTGTGGTTTTGTGGTTTCCACTCTGCAGTTTCTGTGGCTCTAATTCCAGTTCCCAGACTTAAGAGGCTTCTTTTACCAAGCGTCCTCTTGTAATTCCTTCTCTTTTTCTTCCTCTCTTGCTGGCACTCACGTTCTGTTGATCGGGTCTCCTAGCTCGCCTCCACCGCTACTTCTCTTCTACCTAATCAGGTTAGAGGCAGCAAAGACTTGTGCCGACCTTGATCTCTCTTCAGTCTGATGTCAACCTCTCTTTCTTAGTAGACTAATTTTGTTCTTGAATGCTTATCTCCTCCTCTGCAGCTGACCCTCTTCTTCTTTCTCTGTCCTGTTGAGCAGTTCTGTCTTGTCCAGCCTCACTCCTCTTCTTGCTTGACTTGTTATTCACCCTGAAGGTTCAATCACTTGGTCCCCCCTGACTACACTTCCCTGGGGTTTTGTTTTTGCCCCTCCTTCTCCTACTATCTTTTGGATCACATCGACCTTCCCTAAAGTCCAGGTTTCTCGTTTATCAGACACAAGTTTGATCAGTGAAGAAGAACATCCTCAGCTGACCTGCAGTTTCTATGGTACACTGAAGGACTCCTTCAGTCTTTCCCTAAACATGAGGCGTCCATCACAACTGCCCTCAGCAACAAAGGGTCCTCGCTGCTGTAATCTTAAACCTCTCTGTTGCTTTTCCCTCCCATCCTCTCCTTCTCTCTCACTGCCTTTCTCCAACCTGCCATGTGTATAATCCTGCCTTTCTCTGCTTCTGCGCTTTATTCTCTGTACTTCACCTCTTTCGGTGACACATAAAGACAGGTAAGTAGAAACAGTGTACACAAACACATACATACACACACACACACACACACACACACACACACACACACACACACACACACACAGCGGTGGGTAACCAGAGCACTCCA
>JAUBNQ010000011.1:6649875-6664162 GCA_032353495.1 Ctenopoma kingsleyae
CAAAAGGTATAAAGATAGACTCACTGACCCACAGCAACATACATCATCACACACACACACACACACACACACACACAGGTCAGTAGAGGGTCTCAGGGTTCATAGAAATCAGCATCCACCCAGTGATTTGCTTCTTCTGACCCAGACTTGAACTGAAGGACTTTAGGTAAAATGTGGTAAATAATGTGTGTCACAGACAAATACTGAAAGACATGCACGAGTGGTGCTTGAGCCTCTTCCTCAGTAACGTTAAGCAGATGGACATCCCACATTTCTGAGACCTGCTTCTCTTTTCAAAACATTTCCGTAAAAAGGCTTTTTAAAAGATCCTCAGTTGGCATTTTATGGGTTGTTCTGCAGAATGTATCATGTGAAAACAGTTTGCAGTTAAAAATATGACATTAATAGACTCGTGACCTGGCTAAAGAAAATAGGATTTAAAAATGATTTTATTGTGACGATACTGAAAGCTTAAAAAACTTTTATGACTTTTCCTTTTAAGTAAAAGATTTTCGCAGCCTCACAAATGCAACACGTGTGATAAATAAGAGAGAAAACAGCCTGCCTTAAAAATTGATGGGTACAGATAGTAATACCTATAGACTTACTTACTTTATCCACATACACTGCACAGGACTCTATTGCACAGCCTGCAAACAGAGGGTTTGACAAGTCCCTTAAAGTTAACTCTGAAAACCCATCTTCAAGATCTGAGAGTCATTTACAAGTCAGTGGATTCGACATCTGCCATTCACACTAAGACACTAAAGGAGCACTGAGGCTGAGTACAATAAGTTTGCAGTTTCACTCATACTTTGTGAAATCTGTCTGGACAAAAGCAATTGAAAAGGCCCTCAAGTGTCTCCTTATACATGCTTAATGATGTGGATGAAATCACTTCACTATAAACGTTCACTCTCCTCCTCTTGGACAAGCCATATGATCTGCTATTGGTAAGATGAGCTGCAGTGTGCATGTGTGCATGTATGTGCACGTGTGTATAGTTTGCTCTGAACTCAAAACATTATCTTCTTTAACTTTATCTTTAAAATAAAATAAAACAGACTCCAGATTCCCACATTACTTGTTTCTCTTTCTCCTGTTCTTAAATACAAACTCAGAAACACACACAAATGCGTAGAAAAAAGAGGGGGTAGAAGGGAGGGGAAGACAAAAACACCGCTCACAAATCAAAAAAGTCATATACTGTTATTGTTATCAGTGCTATTATTTTCATTACTATCACTATTATCACTATTACTGTACTTCCTCCTCATATGTATCCTATCCCACGCATCATTAGCTCGCTCTCTGTGGCCCCCGGGGGCTGCGTCATCGTCTGCTGATGTGCCGGCGCTCCTGCTGCCGTCGGCACGGTGACGCCTGTCGATAGCCAACCAGATGTTTTTTTGTTTTTTTTTTTCCCTTACACTGGGACGGCGGCTGTGCCAGGTTCACCGTGGCAACCGTGGGATGGTGCTTTAGAAGCCATTACAGCGGTCCTCTGATGACACTCAAATAGCTATCATTACACCTCCTCCAAGGAGACACAGAGGGAGGAGAAGGAGGAGGAGGAGGAGGATGGAGGGAGGTGAGAAGGGAAGGGAGAGATGAGGCAGGGAAGGAGGGATGGATGGGGAGGAGGTAAGGTTGCAATATAGGAGGAGAGAAAAAGAAGAAGATGAAGTAGGAGGTGGGAGAGAAAAAAAGATGGGGAAATGGGTAAAAGAGGAATGATGGGAGACGGGTTAAAGGTGCTGGGACATGGAGACTGAATTGGCAAATTATACAGGCAGACAGCGATGGGAAACCAAGTTAAAATATAGAAGGTGCACAGAAGAAGAGATGAGAGAGAAGGAAGTGACTGAGAGAGAGAATGGGGAATTCAAAATGACCGTTTCTGAGTTAACAGCCTCCAGCCTTTTTCTACCCTATTAAGTTCTATTCTGCCATTACTTGGGACTGCGGGGTACTGCCTCATACCCCACAGTGTCCCCCTACTTTTACAGACACCCCCGTCCCTCCTTATACACACATGCACAGACATCCTCCCTCCCAGTCTCCCTTCCACTTCTACAGTTTCCTCTTCCAGCGATTCTCTCCCTCCCTTGTTTCCTTTAGGTATTTCTTCTCTTCCTCTCTCACAGTTTAGTTCAATTCCAGAGATTGTGAACTTTGTAAAAGGGAGATCAGCTGGATCATTTGAGTCGTTACAGTTGCACTACCATGCCAACATGTCAGGGTCTTGCTTAGACCTTAGCTTCTTTCCTCTCTTCCACGACGCATTATGAATCTGTTTCAGTGAAAATCAGTTTGTATCAAATTTAAAACTCAGATTATGTGTTATAACTCTTGTCAGTTAAACTTAGCTAATTAAGAAAAAACACAAATAACATATTTTATCTTGGTATTTTCAAAATGTTTTGGCACAGTTGTGGTGTAAAGGTATTTGGTGACATAAAATGTGAAAAAGCTGAAAGTTTTGATTGCAAATACACTTTAATCTTATTTTACCTAAATTAATTTCTGTGATCTGTTTATACAACTTATTGTATAAACTTATCACACATAATCTTATGGGATCGCCCAATGAAATGCGTAGCAAAAACCTCAAAATAACAAAAAATTTGCCCATCATTTCTCTTTAGTGAATCTTCTTTCAGCAATCTGAATGAAAACAACACAACTAAACAGACATTCACACTCTAGTCTGTTCATATAAAACACTGCAGGAGGTTTTATACGTCAAACGTGCCCTGATGGACAGCATAAAGAAAAGTTTCTTTAAGCCTACAATGCATCTGTCCGTTGTGCTATTGAATCAGAATCATTTTAATTGCAGGAATTTCAATTGGTGATACAGTACAATGAAAAATAAAAATGTTAAACATTTTTATAAATAAATATATAATAACACCCAAAATACATTAGTTAACATTAAATAAGAAACTTAACCCCCTAACTTGAAATAATAATTCTCTTACAGAAGCATACGGTTGTGCAAAGAATAAAAATGCACATTCACACACTTAAGGCCTGAAAACATCTATGTGAATGTCTTTCATCTATAGTAAAGTAAATACAACTATTTTCTTTTTTCTCTCTCTACGCGCACACACACTAACCTGGTATAGGCCTAGTCGAATTGTAATTCCAAAAGCCACCACTAAGAGGCGGTGTCAGCCTTCTACTCTGGCTCCTTTACGGTAACATTTCATGTATATTTTTTGGAGGTTAAAAAAAGAGAGAAGATTGATGCTTGGTGTGTTCCCGTTGGTGCCTGTATGACTGCACAGCGTAGGAGGGAATGACTTTAGTGCTATTTAAAATGGCTGCTTTTAATGTCTCTTATTGCTTTTGGGGGGATATCACAGAATTAAAGGCGTCAACAACACGTAAAAGCGTTATCCAAACATCAGTGCATTTAAAACGAGTTGGGCGGGTGGATTATTTTATTTACCCTGAATCAATCATTTGCAGTCACCTTACCTGAATGTCTTTCTCTGACGTGTAATGCAGGCGAAAGAAGAGCATGTTTCACCCACAATTTTAAAGCCTGAATGTGTGAATGTGGGTTATACCTCACTGCTAAGCATGCAATTCTCATGTGCTTTTAATCTCATTGGTTTTCTTGCATGCTGATTTGATTACGATCAGGGCAACACACAGCTTAAAAAGCTGCAGCGCTGCTCTGGCCGCGCCATGTGCTCCAGTATAGTACAGTATATTACCCTCGCTTTTCTTTAAATGTGTCTGAAACGAGGCTTTGAAACAGTTCGGATTAACTGATGTATCGCGTTTCTAAAAACAAACCGCCTCTGAATCATTCATTAATTCACATTTGGCTATTACAGTGCGGGTTTGTGTTTTATGGGCACAGCAGCTCCTTCCTGTGTGGTAGGAAAGAGTTAATAACAATGGACTAAACGTGATGAGTGAGTGGACTCTGTGAAAAACAGCGAGCCAATCCGCGTCAAGATTAACACCTTGCGCGCTCGTGATTGGTCTAAAGCGCGATAGTTGTCGTTTGGATCTCAACACCCACGTGGGGGCAAGACCGCTCACCCGAACTCTCATTGGCTGAGACGCCACGCTCAAGACCCGCCCTCGGAGGGTCTCGCTTTGTTATTGGCCAAGATGCCGGCACCAACCCCTCCCTCTTCCACCCCCGCCCCTCCGCGCCTTGTTTTTCCGTCCGAGAGGAAAGGAAATATCCCTCTCGCGAGCTCCGTGGGCTCGCGCAGGCAGTCGCGCCGCCGCCGTTTCTTCATCTGTCAGGAGGCGCGTGAACTCAGATCTGTCATTACGCACCGATCGTTTTAACGGCACCGAAAATAGGCAAAAAACACGATAAGGCTGCAATATATATTTAATCCAGCGGCTTCGACGTCTCTGGACACAAGTTTCCCGCTGCTTCGATCGCCAATTTCCCAAAGTCTGGCTCTGTTTCTTCATTTTCTCTTCTTAAGCAGCCAGACGCTGCGCTCCCTGTCCGCACTGGAAATGAAAGTCGTACACACGTTTGTCCATGTTTAAGTTGTGAAATGACAAGTCCGTTAATCTTTAACGAATGAACTGTATTAGTATAGATTATCTATCTATCTATCTATCTATCTATCTATCTATCTATCTATCTATCTATCTATCTATCTATCTATCTAAGTTGTAAAGTCCAGTTATGTTCTTTGCTTCTGCACAACTAACAAGTATGAATTTCTTATTTAAAAAACGTATTAATATGCAAATTGGTTACTAAGAAACAATGAATATGCTGTTGCAGTTGAGAAGGAAAAACAATATAAGAAAATCTGAGCCTTTGTAAGAAATAGTTGCACCTGATTTTACATAACTGGGTTGAAGGCTAATCTTAGTTAATCTCACTCTAAAATGTAGCAGAAGAGATGCAAGAACATACTGAATAGCCTAAGGAAGCAACAGTAAGGATTACTTGAGTGTTTTTCTACGTAAGATTTTGCAGTATTATTACACACATAACCTTAAATATCCTGTCAGTTTGCAGCGCCTTTGTATGAGGCTTCAGCTGTTTTTATAGAAAAACAGGTTAAAGGCTACGTCCTCTCATGAAGAAACCATGGTTTAATGAAGGACATAAAGGAGCAGTGGATGCACGGGAACAGTGATTTTCCTTTCTTTTTTTGGACCATAAATTTTAGGTTATATTATATTTATCGAATAAACTTTATCCATTATTAATCAGTTACAATTTAGCAGTTGTAACCACAGCAGCTGTAACCACAGTGACTGCTAGTGACAGTATTTAATGGGACTGGCAGGAATAAAACAGCTTAATATCCATTCAGTCAGCAAAACACAATGAATGTATAAAAACTAATGCACCCGGGTCACAAAACACTTTAAACTCAAATTGAATTAGTGCCAAAAACAAATGCAACATGCTGAACAACAAGAGTTTAAAAGGAGAGTTTTAAACCTCATGGCAGTTGTGAAGAGAGCTGTTGAATGCTAACAAAATAATTGTTCATATCACTTCAAATTATGAGGTGTTCAGGTTTTATTAAGAAGTGCAGTGCAGTTTTGAAAATGGACAGTTCTGTCAGCAGTAGGGCAGGACAGGACACTCGCTTGAAGCTCAGTCCTCGTCCATTCAGCTGTACGATTAATTAACAAGCTGCGTGAATTCTTTTGCCACCAGAGGCATAAATGAAAAAAAAAATCAACAAGACAGATATGCTGCTACAACCACAGGTTTTTGTGTACTTACACATCCAGCAGACAGCATTTTTTTAGTCACATGGTTACTTATGGCAAGTGATTTCAACATTATGAAACCCCCCCTCTCACAGACTCATGTCTCACGTTACTTAAGTGATATCATAGTGTCAAAAAAGCTGAACAGATGCTGGTTTAACGGTCAGAAATAAATTGAGAGGCAGGTAAATCCTTAAATATGAAAGATTTCTGTGCATAACAATTATTAAACTCATTATCAAACTATGACAACTCTTACTATATTCTGAACCCAAATTTTAGTTGTTCATGCACACTGTCTTAAGATTGTGTCATCCATGCAACTAGAGACAGTCGGTGGGCCTCACAGACCAGCTGCATGGACTCTTTTGGGGATTTCTACCTCCACAGCTTCTCTTACTCGTCCTCCTCCTTTCGGATTGTTAAATAATGCTGCTAAACTCGGCTCAGATCGAATCTCCTGCCCATTCAGTTCACCTCAGAATTGAGATCAGTCAGCTTTTTCTCGCCTCATCCTATGCTGGAACCGTGCTGAGGATTTAGCTTGCTTCTGATCCAGCAGCAGCAGGCATGGCGGCCCTCGCTGTGTGATGGCTGCAGGAGGGGAGCTGGGCCAGCGGGGAAGGGGGATACCCCCCGTGTGCACTCGGCAATTGTTGTTGTGGCGATGGTGGCCGCAGTGGTGGTTGCCAGGGAGATGGCGGTTGCTTGTCTGACCCGTCCCCCTCGTGCTGTCACTGGTGTTATTGATGCACACCGCTGCTTGGCATTGTGGGAGTGTGGGAGGGTGGGCGGAGAGGACAACGGTTAATGAGTTCAGGAGGAACAGGGACTCTCCCTGCTCTCTCCCTCTGTCCTTTCTCTGTTATTCTCCCTTACTGTGTTTCCTCATCACCTCTCTTTCTCTCTCTCTCTCTCTCTCTCTCCCTCCCCCTCTCTGCTCTCTCTCCCCTTCATTTCTCATGGGTGTCTGTCTTGTGCGAGTGTGCATTAAGAATGTGGGTCTCTCATGATCCATCATGGCAAAATGCACTTTCCCTCTCCTTCACACATACACAGTAACACACACACACACACACACACAGGCTCACACACCTAAACGGCATACACATGGTGCACTCACAAAAACATGTTCCCCTCACACCTTTACTCGAACAGCATAACTGACTCATTCGCAACCACTCCTTTCCCTCTCACACACACGCACACACACACACACAGATGCTGCCCTGCTGTTATGCCTGAAGCTAGGAGAGCCAGCAAGATTAATAATGACCCCTGACTCCCCATAGACAGACCCAAATATACACAGTTTGGAGAGAGAGGGAGAAAGAGTGAAGGTAAAGAGAATGAAGGGAGGAACAAGGTGAGGCCAAATGGTGACTAAAATACACAGTTTAGAGACAAAGAGTGAAAGAAAATGTATACAGTTTAGAAAGTGATAGAGATGAGAGAACTAATAGTGGAAGAAAAAGTGGGAGGCCAAACCTGCAAAACTGGGCGAGAGGAGTTGTGAGACTGAGACTACGTCAACACTAAGCAGGCTAAATTTAAAAGTATGTGTTGGTTTCTAAGCAGCAATTTTGGCACCTGAAAACTAAGCTTTTCACAAATGTTTGCCAAACTAAATAAATCTGAAAACACTGCCTGCACAACATAGGGCAAAGCAGTGGTGAGAGCCTGGTCAGGTGCTGTGTGTTTCTTAGGTTAAAGGTGTATTACAACAGTTCGGCATTGTATTGTTATACTGCATTATATTGTATATTATATTACTGTTATATTGTTTAGTTAGGGGACTAGGAGGAAACTGATTTTTAAAATGTTAAAATTTAGGCAGCAGAGGTTGTGAGGTCTTGACTTTTGGTTTTTAGGGTTGGGCAGCCTGCAAAGATGTTGGATCCTTCAATTCCCATAATGGAACTTGCGGCCTGCTCCCATCTTTCAAATCCAGGTTGTGGCACAGGCCTTCCTTTAAATATTGAATTTTAAAAACCAAGATTAGCCCAATGAGATCATTGGGGCTAGTGTACCAGACTTAATTAAACTTCTCCAGAGTCACAGACAATATAGAAATGAAGCTGGATGGATTTTATCACATTTCCCCTGTTCTTTGTAAAGTATAGTTAATATAAAGTCTAATAGTCTATATTTAATAGACAAACATAAGAGTTCTATTTAGCATCATTTAACTGGCTACCAGAAGACAAGAATCTGTTATAATGTCAAACATCCTTAGAGGTGGTGAAAAAAGTTAAGGTTTATGCAAATGAGCAGCAGCGGTGGAAGCTTTGTTGACCCTAACTTTACTTCTTCACAACAGGTCTTTGACAGGTAAACATGCACATATGAGCTTTAATCATTTAAATGAACAGATGCTGTGATCCTCTGTGATGTTTATTTTGTAAGACAACTTCATAAAAAAATCATAAAATTTAATTGAAGTCCCTGCTACCTGAATGTGCGAGTTTCTGCACACGTCATTTTCACATGTAAACAGTGTTTTCCACATATGCTTAGTGCAAATATGGCCTGAAGAGAGTGACAGTGAGAACATTCACTTTGACAATGTGTTACTACCTCTCACTTTCTTACGCTACAGTGTTGTCACAGTTTTTTTAGTCGTGCCGCTCTCTCTTTCTCTGTCTTGGTCACATACACATGCGTGCACAAACACACAGGCTTGTACTGTATGCATGCATTTGTGCACGGACACACAAAAACACTCACGATACCAGCAGCATAATGCAGACAACACACACACAGGGTTCACATACGCACACACACACACAGAGGCAGTGGCATGGATTAATGTGTTTGGCTCAACTATTTCATTTATTACTGTCGGAGGCCTTTTGTGATGAGGGTATTTTTCAGGTTGCTAACCATTATTCCCTCTAGGCCCCAGGCTCCTCAAAGGACGATGTGTGTATGTGTGTGTGTGTGTTTCTGTATGTGTTTGCATCAGTTAGAGATTTACCCAGCCTTATGGTTATGGTCTAACCAAGTAGTCCGTTTTTTTTCCTATTCTTCAGGGGATTCACATTGCCATTTCTGACTGTACTTAATGCTCTCTTCCCATTTGTCAACACAAGCCTAAGCAGCTCGAAGCCTGTTTGCTTTGCCATGAAAAGTTTTTTTTTTTGCACCTCTATCATACCTTGAAATATTGCTGAGTGTGCCTTATCCATCAACATGCTCAAAGCATCTGACAGAGGGAGGGAAAGACACAGTGAGAGGGAGAGAGCAGAAAACAAGACACATAAGAGTACCACACCCCACGTCACTCTTCTCTGTCCTGATGCCCCCCCGTATTAAAATGTGTTTACACAGTACTCAGATCAACTACAGCACAAATTACATGCACATAGAGATATAAACTCAAACCAGATGGCTTTGCTTCTGCTCTGAATAATAGTTGGTGTTTGGTTTCATTTTCATGGGCTTGACTCCGTCATTGCCTCAAGAATAAATTAATTCTTTGGCTTATTTGTGGTTTTGCTTGTTTGCTGAAGAACCTTTGTTTTCTGGCCATCGGGCTAATACGGGACATTGTCACAGTAATTAACTGAAATCTGTCTGGGGATAGATGATGCAAAAGGAAGGAAGCTATATGATTCTGTTTTTGTGTGATTGGATCACAGGTAGTAAAGCATTAAATAGAAGGGTGAATGAACTCAAAGTTCATCGAAGATGCAAACTGCTCAAGAACTTATAATGCTTGTACAAGCCTGATTATGAATGAATAAATTTAATGGATATACTTTTTTTCCACATATCATACACTTAAAAGTGCTCAGCCCACATGAGATTACAAGACAACGGTTACATCACCTTCAGCAGAAAAAGAAAACAAGAGAAAACCCAAGCACAGTACTATATACATGTCAAACATATAATACCAGATGTATACACAAACTGTTAACCATACAACGCTCCTATACGTTGATGGTAAGTGTTAAAAAACTGAGCTATGTCTCAAATGTAAACAAGTGCCGTAATCTGCATTCATCTGTCAAGCGCACTGTGGTGCCCATCTGCTATTTTCTGGAAAAATTTAATGATAAGAATAAGAATGTTTTTCATCATCACTTTCTGTCATCATGTGGAACCGAATGTCGAACATCCAGTTTCCAAAACCAAAGGCAAAACACCAAAATCTAACTGAGCGCAGACAGACCTCTGGTTTCTGGTCAGGTTAAGAGTGACACGTTGCTCAGCATGGTACGTTTGCTTGATTACACTGTATGTTTTCAACTGTGGTGTGTTTAATGTTATGTTCTGACCATTTTTTTTTTGATAAGGTTTGAATAGCAAAGACTTACACCACCGGGAAACGTATTTCTACGTAAATATATACTGCAAACCACACTTTGGTTTGGTTGTCTTGTTCTACGTTATCTTGCTGATGGATAACTATTGAAGCAATCTCAATAAAAAATGTTTTGTAAGTCTGTTGTCTGACATATTGTTATATCTGTTCCACAACTTCAGCATTTCAACCTTTTGTTCACAGGTTTGGAGCTATTACATGCACACCCAGAAAACTGCCCCGATCCTTGCAGTGCAATTCAAGATTAGACAGATACAAGATTTATACAAATGTGTGTATGTATTATAACCAGTATATTTACATAGTTTCAACTTACTACTAAGCTACTAGAGCTCTACCAGCAGAGTTCGTGTACTAAACGTAGAGCTCTAAATGTGTCTGCTTGTTTCGCACCTGAAGTTGTTGCCAACCACTCAGCCCTGTAGTCATACATTTGCTCTGTGAGGAATCTTCAAAGCTTTATAAAACTTCTCATTAATACCAGACTTTAATAAGTTGAAGCTGTGAAGGTCATAATTTACACTATCAAGAGCCTAATGGATATTTCAAAAGCAACATGTACTCAGCTGAGGGTAACAGGTTGAGCTAGCAAATGTGTGCTGGTGCTACTGAACTAAAAACATCCAGAGTTCCTGTCACAGTTTCTTTAGCTTTGAGAAAAGTGAATAAATTAATAATCTTTGAATTAAAGTGGATAAAATGATGAGAATCAGCTGTGATTTCTAATATCAACTTGTAGCACATATGAGCGGTGTTTAAATTTTGCCTCTCACCTTGAATGTAGTGCCTGTAAAAATATGTTAATGTTTTCCAGACTATACAAAATTGAATGATGTAAACTGTTTTGCAGAAGGTTGATAAAAGTACACATTATTGGCATGTCTATGATTATGCAACATCAGTCTGTCATTCACTGCAAAGGATTTGCAACCAAGTATTGAACTGATAATTTAGTTAGTTTGGGGTCTATGGATAATAATGGCCTTTAATTATTTAATATTTTCAACCAAACAAATAAATTAATGGTCACAGTCCACACTTTAAACATATCTTGCTTATTTAATTTAAAATAAATTGCTCTAGTAAGAGAAGAAATGATTCAATGTTTGCATTCATGCATCCGTTTGAAACATGAAAGAGCCGAGAACTAGTCGTTTCAAGTCAAAGCTCAGCCACAGCAATAGCCAAACAATTTAAGAGGAAAACTTCTAAACATTGAGGAAATACAGTGTTGACCTGATCAGATTTTAATCAACCTCTCAACCTTTCTGTGACACAGTGTTAAACAACACTGTGCAGTGTGAGCGTCAGAGAGCCGGTGTTTAGGGCTGTCATTCACAAACCGCCTTTTACCAAAGACAACACTCAAAGGTGGAGTTGGTGTAAGGACCACAAAACGTGGAGCCCTTAGCACTGGACACAAGTAAGATGATCTAATGAGGTTTCTTCATGTTTCTCTTCAGGTGTCATGAGAGTCCACTGGATCCAATGATTCCTTTGTACTGCTTTGTAACAGCTGAAGGATATGGAGTCATTTCACTGCATCATTTCCCCATATTGAAAGTTGACGTCTGTATGAGCTCTAATAAAGGAATTGAAGAGTGAGTTCATAATCTCTGCACTGAAGTCAAACATCTTTCATCAGTTTACCATTCGGTGCAAAAACTGAGATTTTATTTTTGTATCAATAGAAGCACAGAAAAGATTCAAAATTAATATCCAGCATAAGTAGAGTTTTAGAGGAGAGGTTTCAACAGTACAAATACTGAACATGATGTTCACCACTTTAGACCAGAAATCTATTGGACAATTAAAATGAAAATAAAAAAAGCTACATTTTCATGTTTTTTTGTTTTTGTTTATCTTTTTATCTTTCTAAATTAAGTCCCAGTTTTTTTTCCATTTAACATAAAGATTTTTATGATTATATTTTAGCAATAACATTAGAAAACATTATAAAATTAGTTAATTTCATTGCACATTATGGATTTGTGGTGAAACACACTGAGACATGATAGTATATCCTGTATGAATAAACAGCATTTCATTAACAGGAAGAAGAATTAGTGAGGGTTTATTCAGAGGCTGCATTGAATATAAACACAGGAAGTGTCAGGATGGTGATAGTGTCATGTCTGGTCCACACAACAAAATTTCAGCATACTTGTTTTTGTTAAATGTCTACTGTATGGGTGTGATTTATTTTTAAAAAGTCACACATCAGACCTTTTGCCTGAGTATGTAGACAATGTGCAGTATGTTGTGGGTAAATAGACAAATATCAGCCAGATGAGTGTAACTAATTAAATACTTTTCAAAGCTAAGTAAGTAAATAGTGGCTGCTACAAGTGTTCATGATAATCACTGATTGGTTTTGCAGAACAGTGGAGCGATTTTAAAATGTCAGGCATTTACTCATGATGTTCTAGTGAGAAAGCCAGAGAGGCTTTTCCCACGTTTGGTTAAAACCTGGAAAGGTGGGTTACCAGACCTGTGTGAGCAGGTAACAGATGTCAAGACAAATGTGGCAGCTACACTTGATCAGTGATTAATTGGACCAGTCCGAGCTACTTTCAAGTTGTGACACAAAAGCTGTGGTTTTTTTTTACATTATTTAAACAATATTAAAAGCTTGACTTATAACAACTGGTACACATGAGTCAGTCACCTGAGTCATCCACGCTCACAGCCAGTTTTTCTCTTGCTATTTTCATGAATGTAGTTAAAGAAAATCTCCCCAAATTGTTTGATGTTTCTCTAACCTGAAGAAACAACTGTTGATAAAGACAACGCTGAAAGTTGTTAAAATATCTTAAATCAGAGATGTGGGTGGCAATTAAGATGTATGGAAACAAGCTATTGGTCCTTTTAGGTCACAAGTGGTTGCAGTTGTATTTTCTGTCCGGCAGCATTAGTGTTATATTTTGACAAGGTTAGCAACCAGCTGGCAAGCATGTGGAGTGTGCAGCAGCTGAAGAGAGGTAGGTGGTGACCAAAATAGAGGTAAAAGAGGCTGAATATTGGACTTACATTCATCAGGTGAATGATAACTTTGCTTAATAACTGTTCGCTGTTAAGTTTGCCATATCAACTTAAAAGCTGAAATAAGTCAATGTTGTTGCACAACCTGCCTGTAAACATGAGCTATTGCATGTTTGACATCTAAGACAATGTACAGGATTCAATTACAAATAGCTTAAAAGTAACTCAGTGTAGTGTTGTGATAACAGAAATGCACACTTTTCTAAAGTGATATAACTCAAACCGAAGAACTCCTACAAAGAAGCACAACAATTGTTTTATGGAAAAATATGATATATACTGTAACATCAGTCCCTTTTATTTCTACTAGAATCGGGACTCTTTCAAATAATTGTCTTCATCCTATTGTACAGACATTGCAGCATCATCTGTAGAAATCCTCTTCAGTTTTTTCCAGATATCCGTAATAATAAATTGGCACAAAAAAAACCCCCACACTTGTCAAATTATACTTCATACTTTATCACATCAGACGTACATATGAAACACATACATCCTGTTGATGATCTCATTTTTAATAACCTAGCGACTAATATAGTGAATGCTGCAGGCTGGAGATGGAGAGTGTGAATTAGGGGGCTTCCACATCCTCATCATCAGATATTTATTTTCAGCAGTATCAAACTTGTTGTACTGTTTTCATGACAACTAACCAGACTGGACTATTATCTCTGTTGTAAGTCTGATAATTTATTATTATTTCATATTATTATTTCTATTATTTTGTAACATGACTGCTCTTATTGG
The DNA here is from genome assembly GCA_032353495.1 of Ctenopoma kingsleyae. NCBI lineage: Eukaryota > Metazoa > Chordata > Actinopteri > Anabantiformes > Anabantidae > Ctenopoma > Ctenopoma kingsleyae. Next base: position 6,663,725 of record JAUBNQ010000011.1, read on the forward strand.
AGACACAAGCTTCTGGAGGATTTCACAGACCTGCTCGCTTTTTAAAAGTTTGATGAGTTCCTGACAATAAGCTTGAACTGAATCCTGTATTTGCATTGTATCTTAGGATAACAGAGAAAAACAATACACGTCAACGTATGTATGAATATTTTATGTACAGTGGATATAAAAAGTGTACACACCCCTGTTGAAATGTCAGGTTTTTGTGCTGTAAGAAAATGAGACCACAAGAAATCGTTTATATGAATCTGTGGATGTATTTCTGAGTGGAAACTTTATTGTTTATTACTTAAATTGCATTATATTGTTTACTTAAAACACATCTTTTTAAAATTGCTTATGCTCTTTGATTTATTGTACTGGTTTATATCTACATTGGTTTTAATCCTTGATGTTATGGTTTTATTGTTTGTTTTATTTTTATTCTATTGTACGGTG
>JAUBNQ010000011.1:6671271-6684690 GCA_032353495.1 Ctenopoma kingsleyae
ATGAGGAAGTCATCTTTCCATGTACCTCTGAGGTTTTATGTATTGTCATCTATTCATGTATATTCAGCAGTGCACAAGTGTAAGCACCTAAATATCTATTAGAGACGTCAGGAATTGTATGGCATTTCAGCATTGTGTCTGGAGGTGGCTGCGCCAACTGCTTTTGAAGCCTTTGCAGTAATTTGTGAGGTGCACATGTTGTTCTATTGCTGCTAAAATTATTTTGTGTAGAAACAAATTAATCTGTTGGTCCACACAATTGAAATATATCTTGATTTCATCAGTAGTAAGCTTAACTATTTCACCATATCATGTCATCACAATTGTCCAAAAAATGTGCCCTCCGTTGTAAGTGAGGAGAAGAAATGCATTAACCAAAAACATCACAGACATTATGTGGCTAGATACATGAATGAATTTTGTCATGTCATGCTGACAATGTGTGCAGACTCTCCTGGAAGAACTATGTACTGTGGTTTAGCCCTATCAGTAGGTAAAATGGAAACAAAGAAATAACATTATAATATATGATTAATTTGTATATGGGGACAAACATTATATTAATATAAACTGTATATAATACACATTTACAATATGTCCTCTTATTGCTGTATGTTTTTGTGAAAATGTGTGTTCAAAAACATGTTCGTGAGTAGCTTACACTTCTAACTTCTCATGGACAGCCATGATTTGAGTAAAGCTGGGCTAATCTCACCATCTCACCATATCTTAATGAAGAAATATACCTGAAAAACAGAAAACAGTCCTGATAAGGTGAAGTGAATAAACCACTGATTTAAACAAATTATTATATATGACAAAGAGCAGGCCACGATTCAATAGAATGCATTGTAATTTTTAACAAAATGCAAATAAAGTCCCTAACCTGGTCAAAAATCCAATTTTCCGGAAAAGGATTTTGGAAATTCACTACCTTTGCATTTAGCTTTCTGTTTCTCCCTTTTGACAAAAAGGGCTAAATAGCATGTTGTGGCTGACACTTTGTAAACAGGCTGTGGGTCCGGTCAAGGCTGCAGGAGCCTGTTAGAAGAAGGACAGGCCGGGAGACAACTGAGGTTGTTTGCCATCAGGTGTGTGTGAAGATATCTCCAAACATTTGGACCCTGGAGATAACAACATGCCAGAGAGGGGGAGGCAGAGAGACAGACAGAGATGAGTGTATTTCCCCGGGACCACCTAAGCCGCCTAATCAAGATACAACTCCAATGTGTGTGTGTGTGTGTGAGAGAGAGAGAGAGAGGAAGAGAGAGACAGAGAGTATTCCTGTATGTTTGTGTGTGCCCAAGATAAAAGGCTGTGAATCAGAGGTTTCCCTCATCCTGATCCTTTATAGCAAGTGAAGCTAGGTGAATCTGTGTGTGTGTCTCAGTCGACTGTGAGGCTGCTCCCACATCCCCCATCACATCACTTCGACCATGGAGACCAGACTTGCACAGGAGTAATGAGCAGTACACTGTTGTGTCTGTGTCACTCAGTACACATGTGTGTCTGTGTGTGTCTATGGGGGTGAGTGATAAACGTTAGCACTGTGATGTAGCATTAATTGCGTGCAGAGTCTTTGGTTTTTTTCTTGCTCAGTTAATGAAGACACAACACGTCGCTCATCCCTCTCTGATGGTCTGCTTTGAGTGCCACTGTGGCCTCTGCTGCATTTGAGCACAGTAATTTGGCTTTTAAATGAAATAAATGAGTTATCAGGGAGATCCTAAGGATTACGATTATCATTATTTTTCCCTTCGTGACAAATGCCACGCTGTGATTGGTTAATGACTTTCTTCTGAGTGGCAGCCGTCCTATGGGGTCGTCCAGAGTGAGGAAAATGGAGAGGGAGTGGAAGGCACCAATCTGTACTACTAATGAGGCGCAATTATTTTGCTGACTGTCTGTTGACATGACCTCTCCAAAACCCTGCACACACACGCACACACACACACACACACACTTATGATAAGCATGTCGAATTCACAATTTTAGCAGTTTGAATATGCAGATGTCACCTGAACTGACAACTAGCTCATAACAAATATGGTTATGAAATGTTATAAAAATGGTTATGTACAGTCCTCTTTTTTTAGGAGGTTAATTTATGATAGTGTTAAATACTGACCTGTGATAGCATGCCTGAGTTTTTGCATTATGGGAAATGTATGCACTGGGTTTTGGCAAAAAACAAAGAAACAACAACAACAACAAAAAAACATGGACTATCAAAAATATCTATAATAAGTAAATATTAGTAGTGTGACTACAATGGACCACCCAGCATTGAACAAAGAATTGAAGAACTAAAGAACTAAACAATGCACATCAACAAGGTAGGGATGTGGAAAATGATGAGAGATAGACTAAGGTATTACTGATGATAGATAAAATAGATTAATATATATTGTCCTACATTATATTGTATAGTGTTGTCATTGAACCTTTTTCTCTCACACGTAGCTGCATTAATTTATTCTTTATTTATTCTTTATTCCACATTCATTTGTGCACATTAGAAGTATTTCTGTTTTCAGTAAGAATATGTGCACATGCAGGTAAAATACTGATGCCAGTTGCTGTATGTTTGCATATTAATAGAGATTATATTGGACTGAAAGCAAAACTCAACATCTGTTTGTACAGAATCCACAGCAAGTTTTCCTCCTGCTTATTTTATAGAAAGCCTTCCACTCTTCCTTTTGTCTATCTGTCTGAATGCTTTTCTCATTGTCTTCGACTTCTTTCAGATAATCTCATTTAGAGTTCCCCTCTTGATTCTCAAGCCTCCTTCTCTCTCTCAGCGGAGCTCCCTGCCTCTCTCCCATGGCTCTGTGTTTCTCTTTCTCACTTGCTTCCTCTAAATGCACACAGTATTGATGTTTCTCTCTCCACCATGGCCCCCATGATGCTTTCCTCCTTTTAGTTCTCCCCTTTGTATCCCACCTTTTATTTGTCAAAGGTTCTCTGTGTTTGCTCCCTAGATATACTTTCTCTCATGCACACGTATATATAGGTATACCAGGGGTTTAACAGAGTTTTTGAAGGCTAAAACCAGTGCTGATTTATGTGCTGATGACCAATATACTGTAAATGCCAAAGTACAATATCTAATAAAAATAATTGGTGACTTGCTTCACTAACTTTCAGTAAGTTTAAGAACGAATAAGAAGAAAGAAGCATTGTCAATAAGCAAAACATATTAAATCCTACAAAATAGTTCAGAGCTTGGAAAAGGCTACTTTTTTATTCAACATGGAAGGTATGCATCTTTCTTCTTGGTTAAGATCAAATCAGCAACATTGTGCATAGTGTGCTGAAAGTAAGTTGGCAAATACAGACAAGTAAACCCCATAACACGTTTTTAAGACAGTGTATGTTTGTTAAATCACAGAATTGGCAAAAATGAGACAGTTGCACCTTTCAAAAATACAAATGAGCTTATGAGGAGTAACAGTTGTCTGGTGGCTATGTAAGGCATATTACAATGCTGAGAATGTGTGCAATGGCAATGCATTGTACATCCAGTGGCAAAATACAATCCAGTACAGTTGGTCCTGCCATGTGCTGCTGTAGATTTGTCCACTATGCCCACGACTGTGTTGCCCAGATGGCAGGGAAAGTACCTGACTGACAGGGAGCGAGGACTGCATATAAAAACAGGAGTTTCTCATTTACAGATCCAGGAGGAAACAATGTTGCAAACAACTTTTGACTTTTCGAGGGCGCACACTGGGTGGACGGCTATTGGGAATGAGTGTTTGCTGCAGGACAGGTGGGTAATTTGCTCACAATGGATATTCATCTCACCTACCAGTTTGCCAGTGTTTCCTGTTGTTGTGACTTTACCTGTATACACTGGAGGTCGCAGTGAGAGGGCTTTCATGCTTTCCTCTGGGGCTCCACTGGACACATACTACAGATACTCTATACTACTGTTTGTAGCGCGTACACAGATACATTCTACATGTGCACTACAAAAAATGATGTAAACTTGGACAGTAGCAACAGTAACTTTCCCTGTTTCTCAAAATTAGTTTTTTCAGGGTGGTATAACCTTTGAAAAATGATATACTCTGGGTCATCATGTGACGCACACACACACACAAACACACTCAGAAAGATGAAACAACATGACCATAATGACTTTGTAGTTAATTTGGGATGCAATACAGCCCTCACATGAGGATTAATTTATAGCAAAACCATCATTTTGTGGCAATGATTTAGGTATAACCTTCATACTTTATGCAATTTTCCATATTTAATAAAGATAATTTTAGCATGATATATTGGCTTACCTTATGAAAAGAGAAACACACACACACACACACACACAATGCACACACAACCTTTGCACCCTGTCTTTTGACCATAAAAAGCAGCAGTAATAGAGAGCCACGCACCATGTCAAGCTGTAATTTACATTTACAAGCATATCTCTGAACAAGCCAATCTAAGGTGACGAAGCCAGATGAGGCTGAATGTATCACAGTCCATGTAGTCAGCAGTTGCTGACCTTATAACATGGCCTGTATCTAAGCAGAAAGGATATTTAGGGAGTGATATAAAGGGAGATGAATGATGGGTGAAAGGGAGGATGGATGAGAGAATAAGAGAAGTAAAAAGAGAAGGCTGTAAAGAAGAGAAGCGGTTGGTTTCAGTGTGTTTAAGAGCTTGGCAGAGGAGCAGCTACCGCTATTGCGACTGTGGTTTCTGGGGAATCAATGTGTGTGCGTATCTGTGCTTGTGTGATACGGGGAAAGGGATCCAGGGTGTTTCCCTGGCATTTGATGGACAGCTTAACGCCTGGCTTGTAAAAACAGCAGAGCAAAATGTTCCACGTGCCAAAGGACGAGGTGAGGTCACAAACGCGCGCGCACACACACGCACACAATAAAAGTGAAGTGTGGAGTTGCAGTCTTATTTATTAGGGATCCTGTGGTGTGGGTGAACAGTCACTGGGTGGTAGGGCATGTGCAGGCTAAAACCAGATGATGTTTACTTAACATTTCCCCTGATTACATCCAACATCTCCCATCTGTAATCAAATTTTCCTGGAAGAGCGAGCCAGTTAAAACTCTAAAACTCTTAAGTTGGTGACCACACGGTCCCAACTGGCTTTTGCTGCAATAAGCAACTAATGAGATCAGGTGCAATAGTTTAGGCTATATTGTAATTTGTTCACAACCAGCGACACAGCAAAAAGAGTGAAGGAGCGAGAGACGGCTTGTTTGCACAACGGCAGACGACACTTGGACTTGATGATGAAATTCCCAGAAGAGGGAGTTTCATGCACTGCTTTTCTACTTCTCCAAAACACTTATGGGAATGTACATGATGTGGAGCTATTAGATTTGCACAATATCCCTTTGGTAGGTCACCACTTCCCCTCTGCTCCTCTTACTTTTGACTTTCCACATCACATTCAAATCATCTCTTCGTTCTTCTCCACAAACATCCAGTCCAGTTAACCACCTTGGAGAGCTCACTTCATCCTGTTGTGTGTCACAGCCAACATTGCACAAGCTTTCCATTTCACTGTACACCACCTCTGGGTCTTCATTTCTATTCCAATCTCAACATGATAATCTTGAGTGTTACAACATTTTGTGTTGTTGAGGTTTGTTTAGACATTGAGTAACAAAAACAGAAGTTTGATGGAAATAGTTGAGTTATTGGTGGCTGAGTTCAATTATATAGGACATGTTCAAAATAAACGTGAAGGCTTACACAACATACTATACACCCTGTTGCCAGGTCAATACATAAATGTTACAGAAACTGAGCTGAAAGCAGAAATGTTAAGTGAATAATTTGTCAGTTTCATTACAGATATCAGAGTTGACATCTTTGTGATTGTGAGTACTGAATACAATCGAATACTACATGACATTTTCAAAAAAAGTTATTGAATGAACGCTGCTGACCTTCAATATATCCGTTCTTAACTCACAGGCTATTGAGATAAATGAGCAAGAACATACGCAGTTGTCATTGTGGGAAATTTGCACCATGTGATACAATTTTTTAAAAAGCATTTGGAAAAAACTTATGGCCACCTGAGGGTAAACGCTATATTCTTGTGCCATGAGGAGGTCACTTTTTATGTCTCTGCTTCATAAATTTGCTAAAATTTAATATAAACACTCATGGTCCACAGAGGATATATCCTATACCAGTTTTGTCTCTAATTATTGGATGGATTGCCTTTAAATCTGGTACACAAATTTATGCCAATACTTTGGTGACCAAATACCTGCAAAGCTAAAGACTTGCTAAAGTTTTATCCACCAACAATGGATGGATGGAGTTTAATCACATTATACATACACAGAAATCTGGACTGTTTACATGAGTTGCAGCTCTTTCTTTATTGTGTCACAGTGTATTGTTGCCTGACCCTTTTGTTTCTATATGGTGATATGAAGGCAAGAAATAAGCATTATGGGACACTTTTAACCTTTATTAACTCCACACTCCAAAATCATATATGCAAGGTTGCATAAAATATTTCATATACTCCAAATCTGTAAACATTGCAGTATATTTGATTACTAAGGATATGAAGAATTCAGACACTGCTATTGATTTCTTGGACTAACAAGAGTGATGAATGGTTGATCGAATTTATGATTAAATAAGTATTAGAAACAAATGACTTCATGGTTATCATTTGTTCACAAGATGAAAATGATGAAAAGATTTAATGACTCATTTGACCGTAATCACTTTGTCATGATTAATGTTCCACAGTGAATAATGTTTATATATAATGTAGATTTTATTGTATCTAACAGTTTTATCCAGTTGATGCAAAATATGTTACATGTGTGAAAACTGTGTTTTTAAAAATGTAAGAGATACATCCCACAGATAATGAAATGTCCCACAGTTATAGAATGACCCGTCTGTGAGTCAGGCTCAGGCAACTCAAATGTGTAAGATGCATGTGGAGCCTCTATGTTTGTACATGTCTGAGAATAAAAGAAGCAGAGACTCATTTATCCCCACAGAAACACTGATTCATTTGCACATATAATGATGGTACTCCTTTTGCCTCAGCACTGAATGAACGTGTCAGTGTTTTAACATACTCTCTCTGTTCCTGGGGTTATTTGTATGTTTTGCAGGGATTTATATAAGTCAGTGAGTCAAAATAACTTACAACACCAGATCCAACCGACACACTGCCCCTGAAAATGGCAAAACAAACAGTAGCTTGATTTTTTTAAAAATGAAATTATATTCTTCATCCTCCAATTAATCAGTGCTTAAAACTGAATTGAACAACCAGTTTTAGTTCTTATTCACTTAAACAGTTACATAAATCATAATAGATTGTCAGGAATTACTATACTTACTTACTATACTTATATCAGAATCACAAGTCAGGAAAGTAGACTAAACTTGAGCTAGAGCCTTACAGCACATTCAGATTTCCTTTAGATGGAGAAAGACAGCTGGCATGTCTGTAGGACAATATAAAGCGTGAAGAAATGCATAACACATCTGTCTGTGGGAAATTTGGAAACCTCTGTACAGCAAAGTGGAAAATGCAGTAAAACTTGTATTCGTTGAAACTTCTATTTATGTACGGTCTATGGGCTACACCCGTTGGTGATCTCATGCTTGTTTTGGAGGTTGTAGTCATCTTGCGAGGTGGTAGCAGCTAACCTGAAATCCACTTTGTTGCACTGTTGATCATCTACACTGGGCCAACAATGAATGCAACAACACTGTGCTAAAATCATCCATCCAAGCTCAACATTCATTCAACAACTGTATGTGTACACTACGGAGAAGACGCACAAACTCCTGTTCTTGTGGTTGTTCACTCCAGCACAGAGCCGTCACTGTGGTCAAAACAACTGTGATATCAGTATAGGACTAACTACAACTACTGTGACTAGCAGGGGGAGCTAGAGAAAGAGACATTGCCCATGTGCAGCAAAAGCACAAGAGGAAGAGAAAAGGCTCAGATGTGATGTTTCATAGATATTGGGCCACTTTTGTACATGGTCCTAGATCCAATTCACATCCGACTCCTGACAGTGTGACCGCTTAGTTTTGTAACATCTCATTTCTTGAAATTATAAGCGTGACTCACATTTCAAATAAATCTGTGCATGTGTGTCAGTTCAGGACCTTAGAGGTGTTTACACCGGAGATGTTACTCACAAAAGAAAAATATTAAATGTGACAAAAAAATGGAACTGAACTTCTGTAATCTGTAATCTGAAGATCTGTAATGTGAACATAGCGATCGTATGAGGTCCCAAAATAGCATATGTTACACCCTGCCTCAGATCCTCTTGAATAACTGACAATGTACACTAAATGTCTACACCCATTGCCTTCTACCACACCCTTCTAGAAGAACACATTGAGGATTATAGTTGTTCATGTTGCTGTGAGGACAGTTCTTCTGCCCAATAAAGACCCAACATGCCAACTGGTGGTGACTCACAGGAAATGAAGGGATCATCTCTAGCATTAATCTCAACCAGAGTGTGATGAGGCTTTTTTTTTTTTACAGTCTCTGACAGAACAACCAATCTGTTCGCTGCTTACCTCCTCCCATCCATACCACACTAACTCTGTCATAATGAGGATCTGCCACTCAAACTGCTTGAAGCTGCACTTATTGCAACACCGTCGAGGTTACAGGACGAGACAGCTCAGCTGGGATTAAAGTCTCAGTTGCATTTGTTGAAACAGAGTTTAGAGCAATACAGTGGGCAAATCTGGAGGAAAGAGTTTGGGAACAAAGACTGCCTGTGCTGCAACACACTTGGAACGGCCAGATAAAATTTAGCTTAAGAACTGAAATACATGCATTATGCATAATGAACAGAGGCCGAAGGGAAAGAGAGACACAGAGGAGACATCTTGTCATCACTAAAGGAGAGCGATGGAAAGATGGACAAAGGAGATGTCCCAAGGGACTATGCACTCATTCTGCATGGCTGCCTAACTGTCACCATGGAAACAGTGCGTGTGTGTGTGTGTGTGTGTATTTTGTGTGTGCACTGGCGACCAACAGTGAGCTGGAGGGTGTGTGAGTGTGTTATGAGGAGGGGGAATAATGTGTAGGTGCTACACGTGAGGCCTCCCACTGTGTTAGCACGAATATGTTCGAAACTCACTATGATCACATTCCACATCATCGTATGTGTGTGTGTGTGTGTATGTGTGTGTGTGCGCAGACAGACAGTCTGGACGGAGAGATCTTATCATCTAAAAGCAGGTCCCTCAGCTGACGAGTGATGTGCCGGATGGTGCGATTGATGAAGGATGGAGTGATGAACGCTTGATGAGATGAAAGAGTGAAGAGCCATCAGCATGCAAACGGCGACAAGCACATCATCACACACGCATACTGAGAGACAAACTCCATGACTAAGGATTCCAATGTGTGTGTTTAGGCAACACCTGCATATATAAAGCTGCAAACATCGTACTGTATATAGAAAAGATATTATACAAAACACACACACACACACACTCACAGCCAATCACACACCTCTGTGGACGATAATAGATGAAAAGTTTTCTTTGAGCCAGCAGAAAACATGACATGAATAGTACTGTGTACTGTCATATACATGCTCACAAACATGCATTGAGACACACAGACACACACACACACAGACCCCTGGCACAGGAGGCGAATGCCCTTGCTGTGCCAGGCTGTGCCAACATGTGGGAGCAGTTACAGTAAAGAAACACTGCCAAGACCACTCTGGGCAGAGCAAACAGCTGCCAGGGAAACACACACACACACACACACACAAACCCCGATCCTAAACCTGCAGCCTTGCTCACACATCTATCCTCAGCTTTCACTACCACAAGAGCACAGCCACAAATTCTCCACCCAGCTTCCTCAACGCTCTCTTTACTCATAATCCACACATAATCCGCCACCTCTTCCTCTGTCTTCCTTTTCTCATGCAAACACACACACACACACACACACACAAATGCACCCTTTGCTGAGTCAGTGTGGACAACAAAAGACCAAAATATAACCAGGATTTCCCCTGCCCCAGCTTGATTTCTGTTCTCTTTCAGTCTGATGTATAGGAAGCTTTACTTCCATTGATTGCACTGTACATTCCTGGTGTGTTGGCTCAGCTCTGCTCACTCAGCGTGGCATCTTTATGTCTCAGGATTGCTGTCAGGTAACGAATCGTCAGTCATACAGATGGAGCAGAGCAGCTTTCAGCTTCATGGACTTCAAGCACAGAAGATTAGACGCAACGTAGACTCTGTATGGAGGTAGTTGTCTTCATACTGTATTAGTTACTCATTGTGTGTCTTACACTGTTTCATACTGTCATGTGCTTTCAAGGTGTGAAACAGGTCCACCGAGGCTACTTTCAGTGGAGAAATTGCTATGATGTTTATCAATTACTCTCCAAATTGTTAATTAATTTTCTGCCATTTATCACCATGGTAACTATGTCTTGACATTAGTCCTGTTCAAATGGGACTAGTATTACCTGGGTTCTCATGTGATTTGTAATAATTACAGAGGTTGTTTCAGTTCTTAATTGTTTGTGAATCTTTAGTAAAAAAAATCCACTGCAAATTGGCTTTCATATTTCACCACAACACAAAGGTCACCAGGTCACTGCAAATCAGTAATTACTTTTTTTTAATAAGGATTTGTTGGGGTCTTCAATACCTTTTTTTCTGCGCTGACAGTTGAATTCTGGGTGAAGCAGGAAGCTATTCCACCAACTCAGCATGGAGAGAAACTTGGAAAGACAAAGCTTGCTGTAAAGCAGTGATATTAGGAATTTACTTCATGTGTCTGTTTTGAGATGAAGAGGGTAAATCCCCAACTCATATGATGGTACAGGTCAACCTAAACTGGAGAAAATATAGGGCAACAGTTGGTTTTCAGTTATATATCAGAAGGGAAAATTAACAAAACAAGAAAAAAAACAACAATAGTGCAAGTGTGCACTAGACTAAACAGTTAAATAAAGTGACCAATAAAGACTGGAAACAAGGAGAAAGGAACACTCAATATCTGGCATGTTTGTAGGAGAAGATAATCCAACCACGAAATGCATAACACATCTATCTTTTGGAAATGTGTAAACCTCTGTACAGCAAAGTAGAAAATGTGGCGAAACTTGTGTATTCATTGAAACATCTAACACATCATTACAAGTGAAGTGAAGTAGATGACACTGGAACATGTTGCCATGCAGGAATGCTAGCAGCTGTGGTGCACGGAAATGCTTTTCCTTGAGAATACACAGAAAATGATGTTTATAGTAATAGTTTGGTTCTTTGCTTCTATTATAAATGTAAAAGTTAGGTTGTGGTCAAAATACTGTATTCATTTAATATGGAATAAGCTTGAGAAAATCTGATGAAATACAAGGAAACGCACCAAATGTCTGCCTATTAACATTGCAAATGTTGCATCAATTAACATTTCACAAGTGGTGAGAGAAGCATGTGAGAAGCAAAATCCTCAAATGCTGTCACACTGTTCAGGTTTCATGTTGAGCTACTGTACATATTACATCCAGCCAGGTGTACAGTTACAGGTATTTTGATGACCCCGCACTGTAGCTGACAACACATCAAGAGGAAAGAATATAGGTTACAGGGGTGCATGAGGTTTGAGTGTGTGTGTGTAGCTGGGTGTACATTGGCTGTTTTATATATATACACTGTACATATCTTTTATCCTGCTGTAGCTGGGGTAGAGTTGGCCAGTATGGCAAGCAAGTCTCTCTCTCTCTCTCTCTCTCTCGCTCTCTCTCTGTCTAACACACACACACAGACACATATAAATTCCTAAATTCCACTTTGCAGTCAGATCATATCATAAATATCACACACACACATTCCCACACAGCAGCTATCAGGTGTCTTTGGCTTGGTTTGCTGTGTCCACTAAGGCTTTACAGGATGTTTGACCTATACTGCCTGTCGGGGCAGGCGGCCTCAAGTCAGCCAAGACTCCTCTACTATTCCAAATATCAAATACCAGCATCAGTGATAACCGCCAGAGCTGCTACGTGTAATGTACAGCCTAATAGGTGTGTGTGTGTGTGTGTGTGTGTGTGTAAGAGTGTGTGTGTATTTATTTAAAAAAATGAAAGATGGCAGAACATACAGACTGAAAAAGTGAAATTATTAAATAACTAAATATTCCTAAATATCACCTTAACATTTACACGTGGCCAGTTATTTGTGGAAAATAGAGCAGAACACATCACTATTTTGTTTCTTTAAATATTATGTGTAATGGGCCAGAAAGTGAAACAAGTCATAAAACTGGGGAAAATAAGAAGAACAGTGGATATTTGATGGTGTTGTATGAAGGAGAAGGAGAACACGGACATGACTGCCACACTGCCAAGAGTCTATGATTTACAGTATGTAAGCCTACCATCTGTTGCCACAGAATACATTACACAACTACCAATGAGTTAGATTGGCTGTCCGGACATCTACGATGTCTCACACACACACACACACACACAGACACAGACACACACACACACACACACACATAAATACACACAAAGATAGTAAGATGGATACCAGTGACGAGCTCACAGAGGCTCATATGAACGATGGATGAGGTGATGCAGAGAAGGCAGCTGATATTCTTACTCCCTCTCAGAGTGACCTGAATGTACCCACACACACACACACACACACACACACACATGGTATCTGTGCACACATGCAGCATCCTGCTGCAGCTGACAGCCATTCATTCACTTCAGTGACATGCTCAGGCTATATCTAAATGGAGGGCTTTCTCTGGATTGGAAACCAACACACACACACACACACACGCACACGCACGCACAAACACACACACAGGTACACAGCCCTTCCTTTTTCAATCCACCAATTTTTACCGTTTCACTGGTCAACCACTCTCTCTTTCTCTTCTACATCTACGTTATTAAACAGAGCACAGATACACACACTCTCAAAGATAGAAGAAAGTACTAACACACTAACTGAGCTGCTGATTCATGAAGCTTCACATATGTTGTCCCCCCACCCCCACCTGAAAACTAAAAACGAAGGGGAAAAAACTACCACACCTTTCTCTGACACCTTGACCCTTTTTACGCAAACACACAAATCAGCTTGAGGCATATTTGCTCTTACAACGTGAAAGCCCTCTCTCTCATTAACCCAGAGGGCACCCCCAGCCTCCCATTGTGCCCCTATCTCCCGCAGCATTCTGGGTAAAGTAGTTTAACAATGTCAACCAGATAAGCCTAATGCAAACCTGCTGATAAGGAGTCAAAGACTGCACTTAATGTCTGTGTGTTCTGAAGGTGTTGGTTGATTGAGGAGTTGATGAGGAGGATGTAAAAGTCTGACCGTGCACAGAATGCGTGTGTGTATGTGTGTGTGTGT
>JAUBNQ010000011.1:6684790-6702026 GCA_032353495.1 Ctenopoma kingsleyae
GGTTGATTGAGGAGTTGATGAGGAGGATGTAAAAGTCTGACCGTGCACAGAATGCGTGTGTGTATGTGTGTGTGTGTATGTGTGTGTGTGTGGTTATCTTTGTAATAACAACCTACACTGCTGAAACAGCAGAAGACAAAAGAAAAGCAAACATGCACATTTACACATATCACCGAACAAATGACTTGTATTTGTGTGTGTGTGTGTGTGTGTATGTCTGTGTAATTTCAGACTATTGCCAGGGACCATTAGCAAAGCTACGCACAAAATAGTGAGTCAACTTTTCATGTATTGACAAGTAAATCAGGGAAAATGAGAAAGGAGCTGCAGATACTAAAAACACAGCTCAGTAAAATAAAGTTTATGGCCGATGTTCATGGCACCGCGGAGCTCAAGCTTTCTTTGCCACTGCCACGAGGCGACCAGACTGTAATTTGAGGTCAAAGGTAAATTCTCCATCCAGACTTTAATGTTGCAATAAGCCGCATCACAAAGGCTCTGGTTACAGTGCGATAAAAAGGTGTGAATATATCGCAGGAAGTCTCAAATAAAATGCAGTAAATTTGTGCACTTTGTCCCAGAAACTCCACACCCTGCAGGGGATAATCTCAACTGTTCATCTAAGCTCTCACATTACACACACACACACACACACACTCACACATACACACAAGGCAAGCGGAAAACCTATGGACATACAGGAATGCATTCATAAAGCATGGATTTACACTGGCGTATATGCAGGCCCAGAAAAGTCCGTCTGACGAGCACATTTTTGTATTCACGCACATACAGTACTAGCACACACATATGCAGTGAGGGCATAAGAGTGAGCATTTGAAATCTATTCAGGCTGAAAGTTGATATCCTCGCTTTGTTCACTTAATGGCCCTGTTCCTGTTTTTATTATTCTGAATACCTGACCCACCTGTACAGCCCGAGGAGACTTTATCCTGCCCGTTGTCTATCATGAAACATATCTCCCCCGGCTCCTACAGTTTCAAATAGTTTTCTTCTCTTGTATTTCTTGTTTCTCTCATCCCTTCCCATTCTTCCATGCTTTCTTCTGCGGTCCATTTTCCTACAGCAGACAAATGATCGGCATTGATCAACACAAGACAGTATTCAGAGGCCTCACACCCAGCAGGAAATGGAAAAAAAACACAATCAACGTGTTTGATTTTGTAAGAATCTTTCTTTAATGAAACACAAAAAGGCAATAAAATTAAGATAAATAATTTTTTCTTTTTGTTCATGAGGAAATATTTAAGTCGTATTTCCAAAAAATGACTGAAATTACATAATATATTTTAGTAGGCTATCTCAACCAAACAAAGCAGGTTCCAGTGGGTCTAAAAAAAAAAAACACAATGATGTTGCTTCTGTCAAAATGTGATGGTTAAAACTGAATCCAGTGTTTCTTAAAGAAAATACAGCTTTTAAAAAATAATTCAATTAAAGACCCATAAAAGTAATATTTAAAAGTTGACTTTCACATTAGATTCCTTTTAAAGCTTTTGCTTTGCAGTGTAACAGCAACATTGTTGTTAAAAGTCAGTCAATGTCTTAAAAAAGAAAAAGGCATTCTTCTTCCCCTCCTGTACATCCTATACACCAACGACAAACAGTCATCACAGGTTTGCATAAACAATAAGACAATGGTAAACAAGAAAAATAAGCAAACATAAAACACACACAGACATTTTTGGCAAAGCAGGAATAAAAGTGACAAGAAGCATAATATGTGATTTGATCCTTATCATGTTTTTTTGTCTCTCAACATTGTCCCATTGATTGGCTCTGATTGTCCTTCACAGTCACGTGATGCCATTCTGGTTGCCATAGAGACCTCAAGTGCATCAGCTGGGCAGCACGCAGACAATGTTGCTGCAATGTTCCTCTGAGGCTGTCATAGCAACGCTGGGTGAACATGAGCAACAACGAGAGGAACTCTACTTCAAATACCTCTGTGATTGCAGGGGTCCCGGATTCAGGTTTGATTGAACGTCTTTTTGTGTTTTTCATAAAATTGTTTTCTTCTAATGCAGTGAAGTGTAAACTTATAGGTGCTTTGGTATGTTTCTTTTTGATGCCAGATAAATATCTACATTTTATATAGGAATACACGCTAAAATAGATAAAGAAGAACTAGATTCTTTTAGGATCAGAGAACAGCAGAAACTCAGTTTCTTTTCCAGTATTTGTGAAAAAAATGCTTCCAACAGGAAATACACATTCTAAACAGAGCAAAATAAAAGAAAAAAGAGATTTTGGACACATGTTTAAAAAGAGCCTTTTTCTGATATTCTTATATAAGAAAACACCCCTTCTACATATTTACCTCTAAAGCAGGACGTACAACTACAAAGTCTTCACATCAGTTGTACAAGCCCAGGCCTTCAATCCTGTTCAGTGCATTGAGAGAGAACCCAACCTCCTCCCTCTGCCAGACCCCCACCCAACCCACCCACACACACCCTAAAAAAATCTAAATAAAATAATCTTCTCTGTAAAGAAAAACAACAAAAAAACAAGAACAAATATATATATGTATACTATTTACATGTTATTATATACATAATGCTGTACAAAGGACACATACTTGTCTGTGCACACACACACATCAGCATACACGCACAGTTCAAAAAGACAGTTCAACTACCTGTACATGTATCTTCGCACCCGAATAGGAGGATACGAGAGAGAGGTATTGACGTGTATGGCTTGACAGAAGAAAATAATCACTCTGTGTTTCATTTGTAAGGACAGAAAACTGCACGTTAAGTACTGGATAGTTTAATATTCAGACTGTTAGAGACATACTGATGGCATATCAAGACGTCATCCTTGCTTTATGAACACAGGCGTGCACGTGCAGATCCACACACACACACACACACACACACACACACTAAAGCGCTATTTACTTAGAGCTTATTAAATGCCAAACAGAGTCATCACAATCATTCTGAAAACACACACACACACATTTACACAGAGAAGTCCGTACTACAGTGTTTTTTGGTCCTCTAGGGAATTTCCCAATTGAGTTGTCATCATCAAACTCCCAGTACAAGACCATTCAAACCATCCAAACCAGTGTGGGTTACAGTAAGTATCTTCTTACCATACAGTCTCTCCTGCTCTCTGAGCCAGTCTTTGTTTCAGAAAGTCAAGTCTGCCACCCTCCATAGCATATCCAAGCTACTGTACTCCAAAGTGCTCATGTCCTTGTTTCCTGTTTTCTGTTGCAGTTATCTCGTTGTGCTGACAAGATACTGTTATTCAGCCACAGGAAAGGTTGAAGACTCTCACTGCGACAAGGAGCCTCAGTCCACATCTATTAAAGAGGTTAAATCTGACATGAATCAGACTTCTCCCCAGAACAAACTGGACTCCTCTCAAGTGCCACTACTGCTGGGCTTTATCCGATGGGCTAGCTCCTTCCTTGACAGATCAATACGCAGAGCCAAAACTCTTTGTCCTGGTTTCCATCCGTCTCCTGGTCTGTTCTGAAGGACCATCCTGGAAGCAGTCAACTCCAGATTTCAGGTTAGTATTTGGATTTCTCTCAAGCTGATGGTGCTAGGACACAATGGCCATGCCGTCCACACTGATCAACTGGCCCGTGGTTGGTTCATAGGTTCCGGCCAGGTAGAACAGGTCGTTCTCTGTGTTGCCAGGCTTACGTTCACGTATCAGGTGATCGTACTCAGCCTTGCTCACCACCTGGCAGCGATGGGAGATGGTCTGCACATCATTCTCATCCTCGTGGCTCGATTGGTACAGGGCATTCTAGGAAAGAGACAGGAAGAATTGCTTATAAGTCAACAAGCTAAACTAAAATGCTGCATTTACAACTGCTTCCACGTGGAAAGTGGTAGGTGGAAAGGAGTAACATTATTATGTTTTTGGCAAAATCCTTGGCACAGTTTTCTTTCCCACACATCTCTTTCATTTGAGTTTCTATAAGTAGTAATCTTTAATGTTTGCTTAGCCATGGTTAATTTTGCTGCTCATGAGCAGCTCCCTTATGTTTATTCCAAACAAATCCCACTACCAGAAATGCAAAATGCACGAGTTCTTGTGTAGCAGAGAGAATTTAATCGGGAGAGACCCAAGTTACACAATAGCATTTAGAGCTGCAAATATTACAGTTTTATGAACCAAGTGGAAGTTAAACGATTCATATCAGATGAGGCTAGGGAATAAAGAGAAGCAAAGTGGTAATATATTTCTATGAAAATATCACAGACTGTTACTTTGACCATTCCCATTTTAGAACCTCTACTTGCACTCCCTGGTCTTTACCTTGCCGTCGCGGTGTCGCTTCCCCAGGCGAGTCTCCTCCGGATGGTAGAACCACTTGACCCTGACAACCATGCTGGAGCTCCACGACTCCCAGAGGCTCTCCACTCTGCCCACATAGGGCAGTTGGGGCCGGCCAGGTGACAGAAAAACAGCACAGTCCCCGACACGCACCGTCTCTTTGCCCCGCACGATGGCCTTGTAAAAAAGCTTCCGGGCTTTACCCTTCAGACCTCTCCTCTGTCAGGGAAAGAGAAAAATATAGCACTCTCAGTCGAATTACTAAGTGTGGAGATTTTATTTCACCACCAGCCTCATTTCAGAAATTAATTTGAATTGTTGTTTTGTTTTTGCCAAACCCAATTTAGCAAGCTTTAATATATTTTTCCAATCCACAAATGCCTCTAGCCAGTAAATGTAGCAGGTTAAGTTCAAAGCGTTTATACTTAGAATAAGAACACACTTTGGGGGGAAATTTCAGTGACTGATTTCACTGTGTTAGAGATGTTTGTTTACAGTTAGACCAATAATTCCCACATAACCTGATAAGGCAATACCACTTAAACTCAGCGTTTCTCATGTTGTGACCACAACCTGTTTAACACAACTACATTTCTGCTTCACCTTCTGATTTGTTGGGGTATGTACACACCAAAAGGTCAGCTCTCTTTAACCTGCACATCTCAGTCGACAGATGCAGTCTTGTTTGCAAACCAAACAATGTGGCAGAAAGGAAGCTGAGTGGCAGAGGTTGATCAAAAGTGTTTTGTTCTTTTATCTCAGGATCATGACTCAATAATCAGGATAACTAATTCAGAGATTAACCACGCATAATAAGCTCGATAGTGCTGTCAATATGTACAAAGTCTAAGGTAGAATAAGCAGTGCTAGGAGATCATATTTGATCATTACCTTAGTGTATGTAATCAAGGTGTGACAAAAGAAACTGCAACAGTAATGAGTAACCTACTTTAGTTTGAATCTTAGGTAGGTAACTGGTACCCAAGACAACCACTGAAACCATATAACCAAGATAATGAAGTGGGATCATGAGGAAACACTGTGATTCATTCACGATTCAGTTTTAGTAATAAGAAGAGTGATGGAAAGAAGAACTAAAAAATAGACCTTGAGAAAAAACACCAAAGTCAAAGATTATTCACAAATAGTCATCTCATCAACAGCGTCTTAGAATTATAAAAAGATTATAGTATAATTCTACCTGTGTGGGGTTGCCAGACCATTTCCAGAGCTGGCGCCCAGGCTGCAAGGACGTCATGTTGTGCAGAGGTTCAGGTGAAGACATCCTCTGTCTCTTAGCTGTTGCAGCGTCCTTGGAGGTAGGTTTTGAATGTTGGCTCTGATGGTGACTGTTAGAAATCCCTTCTTTCCTCTTTAGCTGGGTCTTGGGTGTGTTACTGTTAGCCATCATACTTCCTTTTGTCGTGAACTCTTTCCTGTCTTCTGCTCTGTCAGCCCTCACCTTTGACCCTGACACAGCCATGCTGGCTTTGGCGACATAACCGTGAGCAGGGGCAGATGCAGAGGGAGAGGAGCTAGAGGTGGTAGGGTCAGGGCTTAGGAGGTCGGAGGTCATGTTCTGCCTCTGCTTTTGTTTGTCCTGCTGGAGAAGTGCACGGCGCAGCAGCACTGATGAGGACTCTTCATCAGAGGAGTAGGAGGAGTCATTGTCAGAGGAGCAGAGAGATGAGGAGGATATGGAGCCAGAGGAAGAAGACGACGAAGAAGATGAGGAGAAGCAAACAGAGAGACGAGAGAGAAAACGACTGCCACGGTGGGATGAGACTGCTGCACTTCTTCTACGTGCTTCAGCATCTTGACCATCATCCTCATCATCCTCATCCAGCTCAGAGTAGGAGCTGGGACAGTCGCTCGGGTAGTCCAAACTGTAATCCCCACCTTGAGCTCCAAGACCAGCTGTCAGAAGATCCTTTCTCAGAGGTGTAGTGCCCTTTAGAAGCGATTCAGACCGGGTCCCACTGCTGTCTCTTTCCCCTCCTCTCTTTTTGCCATCCTTCACCAGCAGTGATGGGTGGATGTATCGCAGTGATGATCCTGCAGAGGCAATGCTCTTTCCTGCTCTACCTCCGCTCACCCCAAGTCGAAGCAAGGCTTTGCCATTCTTTGTCTTAGGAGAGGTCACTCCTTCATGATCAAGCTTTACTAGGAACTGTTTCCTGTCACGTTCACTCACTGGCTTCCTGCTCCCAGATGCCATTGCCATGGTGACCGCCGAGGAGCAAGCAGAAGAGGATGAAGAGTCCCGAAGCCCCATGGATGCAACTGTGGTAACCAGTCGTCCAGTTCCAGAGTTTCGTCCACTTCCAAAGGTAGAGTAACCATTGGCAATGCTACTAAATGAATCCACTTCAAAAGGGGAGCCAAAGATGCCATTGATAGGTGTTGGGGGAGTGAGAGGGTGGGAGGCAGGCCGATGAAACAACCCCAAGTCTCTCTCTCGTATCCTCCTCTGGGTCTTACGGGATGTTCCATTGAAGAGGAAGAAGTCAACTGGTGGCTTCTTCCTGGGGGCAGACCAGTTCAGCAATGAAGTGTTGCCTTTGATTATAGGGTCTGTTACGGATGTTGGTGTGCTGGTGGTTCTAGGCGCTGAATGGATTTTCTTCGGTCTACCAACTAGAAAAGGAGCCAGCAACAGAAAAGAATGATAATCAATACAAACAGACAGGTCTTACGAGCAGCCTGAGATTAATTGTGGAACTAAGAGCTTTGGAGAAACTTAATAACATTATCTCCTTGATCTTGAACTAGCCAGGTAAGTTTTGACATATCCATTACTCAAACTACAACAAACCTGGTAAACCTGTCTCTCCCCCAAGCTTTACTGTCACCCACAGTTTGAGATGAGTTACATGTGTGTTGCTTAACTACACAAAGCACACTAATGACACATCATAGAATGATGATTAATGTGGTCACGGTATGAATGATATGTCGCAAACTAGGACTTTTAATTTGGGAGCCTTGTTTTTTTACACCTCCACTGAGTCTTGCTCTGACTTGGAAGCATCTGATAATTGGCTGACAGTTTGAACTCCAAATTAGACGTTGTTTTTAGGAATTTAAAATGGCCTGAAGGTGTGTGAGTGTGAATGTATTTACTAGTTAGTCCAGTATTCATCAGACACATTAGGACTTTGTTGTCTGAGTAGTGTTCAGTTCCAGAGTAGATTCTTGACACTGTCAGACTGACTAAGACTTTCTTAACAGTAGATGTCATTATGTGCTTGTTTGAAAAGTAACAAGATAGAGGATGTTGGCCCCAGAGCAGAGAGCTGCAGGTTCTTTCTCCCTCACCTGGTCTTTTCTCCGGAGGCCTCCCTGCTGGCTCCTCATTGCCTTGTTTCTCTGTGAGTGTGTCTTTCTTCTCCTGGAGGGAGCTTCGTCGACCATGGCGACCAGGTGAGGTCAGGAGTGCTGGAGAAGATTCCGCACCTGACAGAGAAAGGTTGTTAAATGATTGAACTCGTTTATTCATTCAGTCTTTTCATTAGTGTGCCCTACTCCTCCCTCCATCACTCTTCACTAAGCCAGACTCACAGCAGATTTGGTATCCTGGGGGCAAAAGTCTGATGTTTGCAAGGGAGATCCTTCCTCTGTCTCCATCATCAAACTCCACCATCACACTGCCTTCCTTCTCTTCCTCACCTGCTCCTCCTGAAGACAGAATGGGGGACATGAGTTAGTGGGAATGTATGAGTTACTGTTAGCAGAGTGAGGCTGCTGGTGTATCTCGCTCACCTCGATGGACATATCCAGGGTAAAGACAGCGAGAACGCTCACTCCAGTAGGCACACACTCGCGTCCCTGTAGTCAGGATTGCCTCGGTCTGGGGCCGCACGTCTAACACCTAGAGAAATCACCAAATTCTCTGTATAACATGTGGAGTTTCAGTTCAAACTGCGCTGCAATGGATGACTACCCACAAAAATGCTACATGTAATAGATGCTATGGGGCCTCAAGGCTGAAACTCACTGCCTCTTGTAGTAGTTGCTCCAGTGAGTAGATTCTGGGGCGATTCCCTCTTTCCCCTTCAATGACGACACTGAATCTGAAAGATAAAACGAAAGGCATAATGAAAATAGGGTTTTTGTCATGAGTGTTTTTATACAGGAAGCTTTGTTGGTGTGAATCTTAGCTTCATAGTCAGACTTCTTGTTTGTCAAGACTCTCACAGCTGTCAGACATTTAACTTGGGTTATAGGTTGTGTATCTGTGGGGCTGGAAAGCAGAGTCTTACATATCAGGCAGGTCCAGAGTTTGAACACATGCGGCATACAGCAGCTCATCCTCCTTAGAGATCAGGATTTTCAGGCCATCTACCAGCATCTCTTTACTCAGAACGCAGTTTGGCAGAGCTGGAGAGAGAGGGCGTGGTAGAAAGATAAAGGGAGAGATATAAATAATTAGTGAATGTGTTGAATAATTGCTATGTGAAGTGAGGAGGGACAAAGAGGCAGAGAAAGAGGTGTGTGTGTGCGTGCATGTGTGAAATGGATCCCACATGCTTTTTACACGTGTGTAATTATAAATGATGTGCCACTGTTTATGCCTACCGGGTATTCTACAAGGCATGTTGGGAGGAAGGTGGACTGACTTCTTTGCCTCCTCCTCTTCCTCCTCCTCTTCCTCCCCCTCCTCACCCTCAGAGAAGCTGCTTTCCTCATCCAACCGAAAGCCGTCATCCGCTGCAAAGCTCTGCAGGAGTCGGCTCACTGCGTGGCCCTTAGCCTGGACAGGAAATAGGACGTGACATCAGCAGAAAGCAGGATATAACATCACTTCATTATATGCCCAAATAGTCAGTAAACAGGATCTGTAGGCGAGTGAATGATGTCTTTTCTGTTTTGAAGTGATTGATGTGGTGAATACATCAGCGAAAAGCAACTGCCTCTTGTAATGTGATACTTCACTTAAATCAGCAGGGTTTCTTTTTCTCACCTGCCATTGTTCACTTCACAGGTCAGAGGCTGCAGTCAGTAATAACTGCAGCTCTTGAACTGGTTCCTGGACTTTAGCGTATTGCTCAAGGACACTTCAGCAGGGTGGTCATGCTAATGCTGACGTTTTAACCCTAATTTACATTCTAAACTTCTCCTGATGTTGAAAACTCCAAGACACATGTACACGTGCACACCGACACACACACACCGACACACACACACACACCAGATACTACTCATCTTTAGACCGGTTTAGGCTAGTCTATCCAAAGGTGACTGATGGTAGAAAGTCAGCTTGTCTAACAGGTTTCTGCTTGTATTTAGGCCTTTCAAAGGAAACATCATAATATTGATTGTGTGTGTGTGTGTGTGTGTGCGTGTTTCAACATCAGAAACCCATATATTTTAGTGACAGAAGTTTCGTCACCAGAGGGCATGGGTGATAATTTCTGATTAGTGCGTTGTGTTGTGTGTGTGTGTACAGGCACGTATGGGTGGATGTAGGGATATGGCCAGTGATTATCTTTATAATTCTCTGTTTGGTTTGGAGTTATGTGTTTTGGACATTCCCTCACAGTGACTCAAAGTCTAAAGTAACCTTGAAGCATTTCTCATTAAAATGAATGCAGGCATCTCGCCAATGGCTGCCTGCACAAATACAATGGGCCGAGAAGTGTGTTAGCACAGCAGGCACGCATGCAAACACACACCTTTAACAAGAGCAAACAGTATTTTGACATTGTGACTGATTTACAGCTGATACTAAGTGTCTCCCTGTAAAGCAGCAGAAGTTATTGGTTCATAATGTCAGTGCTAATCTACATGATTTTCAAACTTTCTGGCAGGGTGTGGCTCAGTTCACCAACGGAGGAGTGAACTAGAAGTGAGGGCTTTTCTTATTTTCTCTATGCTACTCTCTACTCAGAAGGCCAAAGGGAGTGACCTTCTCTGAGTCACCTTTCCTCTTTTACTCACATTTCTAGTCAGCCACTGTCTAAACCTAATCTGACCAGTGCTGGGTTAATCTCTCTTTGCTCATTTATTCAGTGACTTCAGTACTTTATGGTGATACTTATAGTACTGTATCACCTTCCTGTCACACTTTCCCTTTTACATGCACTGATCAGTGATCACAGGAAAAGCTGTATCCATGATAGACTTTATAAGAGGAAAGTATCCCTTTCTGGTAGTAACTCCAAATGTTATCAGTCTTCTCTATAACTTCATCTGGATCCAATTGACAGAATATGTTTCATGTATTTTGAATGAAATGCAAGATGCAAATGCCAGTTTTGAGGTGTAACATAAAGTTGATAGAGTTGTGGAATAAATCACTGACTGCTGTCAAGGAGTAATTTACATGGTTGAATAGTTGTCAGTGTCAAAACTAAAATTATTGCTGGGTCACTGTAAGGTTACACGTCACCACCCAACACTGGTAATGTCTCACCTTTCCCAGAATGCTCTGTCCTGCTGAGCTTTTCCTCACAGTTTCCTTGCCAGTCTTGCTCACTTCTGTCAGAGCGCCATGGTTCATTCGACTTTCTGCAAAACTGCAGCCCACTGATGACACACCCCAGCTAGGCAGAGATGTTCTTTTAGTCCCCCGGTGGTCTGGACGTCTCCTGTCTATGTTGGAGAGGCTCGGCTCTCTGGGCTCTCTCCTCTGTCCATCTGTCCTGGACATGCTCGCCAAACCTGAAGGTGAAAGAGAAATAATGGAAATTAGAAGTCCCAGATAAACTGATACTAAGTGAATATCGTGATATTAGATATTAGAATATGTTAGCAGAAAATTAGATATTTCTAAATTAATCTTGAAATGTTTTAATCTCTAGATTTTTGACTTTTCAAAATCAGAACTGATTATTCAAATAAATCCAAAAACTATAAAAAATTAAGTTACAAGAGTATGATATGACAACATATAGCATATATGAAAATATGTATAAAACTCTCACCAGGAGGCCCTGGTCTCTTGCTCCTGGCTTTCTGGTTTGCTTGGATCTTGGAGGACTGTGATGAAAAAGGCACAATCCCAGCAGGGTTTGCAGGAGCTTCTTTAGAGGATGAGCTAATCTTGATGTCACTGGCTCCATCTTCACTGTCGTAGCTGCCGTCATCCTCGTCCTCTGTGGAATCAAAATATCAATATGATCAGTCAAAACGTTTTAAGTGATCTAAATGTAAGTCACTGACCCTCTTTATAGGATGTATGGACAGTAAGTTTTCAGTAAAATCTAAAGTTGACATAATCATAAATACAAAGTTTGTTGTGCAAACTTAGAAACGTCTTTAATAATTGACTGCCACATTGTGTCACATATCCCTGTTGTCTTAATAGTTACACAATTATAATTTGCCTGTTTCTTGACTGCAGGGACAGGTCAAAAATTTGGGCATGCAGTACACATACAGATTGCTATTGGCAGCTGTGTGTTGCTGACTGCAGGGGTCGTGTCCGGTGTCAACACATCTCTGACACATTTGTCACTTACACTGCGTTCTCGTCAACACTTTGCCACACACACACACACACACACGCACACACACACACACACACACACACACTGACAACCACCCACAGTAAACTTCTCTATGCCATCAAGGTCACAAGGTCAGTCAGATTCTAATGTTTGCTTTAATTTTTTCCTTTCTCTCCTGTGAGGTGTTCATTTGAAAGTCAGAAGAGGTGTCATTGTTCCCTCAACTCAAGGCTTCACAAGAGTGCATTCTCACAAGGTTGGAGAGGTGAAGAAGAAGAGACAGGGGGACGGGGTGTGACATTCTGAATGCGGCCAGAGCAGGCTCATGTTGCAGTACAGCGCTGAGGGCAGGGGTGGCTGTGTTGCATGCCTGTGGCAAGTCATTAACGGGTTTAACGGTGTGACAGACGAGCTGGGAAGTGAGAGAAGGCCCCCAATGATGGCAGACATCTCACTGTCAGATGCTTCATGTACACACACACATACACACACACACACGTGCGCACAGAGCTATGGTACACTCATTGCAGAATCTCATTATGTCTCGTAGATGTTTTTTAAGCCAAACGAACACTGCTTGACTCATATGTGTAACTGTTTAGGAACTGTGTCGAGCTAATCAGTTGTCGTTGCACTTCAAATCTCTTACTGTAGTAGCTATAATGATCCAATAAGACATTTCGTTTTTACAAAAATGGCTAAATAAAATGACATGTAATTGTTTAAACTGTTTTAAAGCATATACAGGTTGTTTGGCTGGAGGATGGACCAGACTACATACTGTACTGTAACTCACCGTGCTCTGTGCTGTCACTGTCACTCTTCTCTTCCCTAACTTCCTGTTTGTCAGAGGCCCGGCTGACCTTGTGGCAAGCTCTGTTTGGATCTACGCCGATCAGCACTTTGGGCTTTCGACCCCTCTTCCTCTTCGCGGCCTGACCAGCTGCCCAGTCCAGCTGAGAGTCTAATGGATCAACAGCAAGGGAAGAGTTTAGTTTAGTGGTGCTGCTTAATGAACAACAAGAATGTGGGTTAAGCTCCCTCTGTCCCCACCTTTCCCTCCTTGTCTACAGTCACTCTTGGGGATCCTCTCTGCTCCAGGAGCCACTCTGCAGT
This sequence comes from Ctenopoma kingsleyae, assembly GCA_032353495.1. Taxonomy (NCBI): domain Eukaryota; kingdom Metazoa; phylum Chordata; class Actinopteri; order Anabantiformes; family Anabantidae; genus Ctenopoma; species Ctenopoma kingsleyae. Next base: position 6,697,687 of record JAUBNQ010000011.1, read on the forward strand.
GCAGCATGGCTGCTGGTGGTGCACCACACTGGGCTGCAGTTTTCTGCTTCAGCTGGGCCACCCGCCTTCCCAGCCTGGAGCTCAGAGCACTGGGTCGACCTCTGTGCTTACAACGAGCCTTCATCTGTACACAGGGAGCAGAACAGCTAATTATTGACTAATTTCCTTCTGCTAATTGAAACATCAAGGAAAGAAAAAAACATTAGCAACAGGAAGTGGTTGTCAGTAAATGTGTGGATGAACCAGGGGAGACCCCAGAGGGACCAACCTGTGCAGCACTAAGACTGTTGAATCCGTGACTGGAAATTTTCTTCCTGGCTTTTTCCTCCAGTAAATTCATCCCAGTCCTGGAATACATAAAAACCCAACAGAGACACACTTAAATAAGAAATTATCATGCATAAAACAAATCACAGAATTAATCCGATCACATATCTTTTTTGCTCTCTTTTCTTTCCAGTCTCACTTCCCTCTCTGCTGGGTTCATTCATTGTCCCACATTCTCCCCACTCTTCTTTTCTATCTCATAACTTTGATGAAGTAAGAGACAGGCTCTGCTGCCCGTCTGCGCGGTTTGACGGCAAACAGAAATATTCAGAGACCATGTGAATATGAAACTCTGCTGAATCACCACATGAAAGGATGAGAATTATCTGGTGTGGAGGAGAGTGGAGAAGAGACAGGGAGAGACAGAGGGAGGAGCAGAATGGTCGAGGGGGAAGGGAAAGAGACAGAGAGAGATATGAAGCAGTCTCGGGGGAGTCTGTCCGTTGACCGGAGCTTCAGGGCTCGATCGATAAACACTAACTTCTATTGAACACTACCCCTCTCTCTCTCTCTCTCTGTCCTTCCTTCACTGTGTGCATGCTTTCTTAGACCACAAGCAGCCAGCGCATGCACACACATACACACACACACACACTGTTAGCAGCTGGTGTCTGAGGCAGGTGAATCCTATATTCCCACAGAGGAAAGGTTTGGCTCTCTGCATCCCACTTTTCTCCCAGGAGTGGGATGCTGGAGAGGAGAGGAGAGGAGAGGAGAGGAAGAACAACTTTTTACAACCGGAATGCTGCAATTGCATGCCAAACTTAGACATAGGGGTCACTGTCTGAAAAACTCTTCCCCAGCACCTTTCTGACGCCAACCCCCCATAACGCTCATAATAAGGTGAACGCATAAACAAATGAACCATTGCTTGTTAAAAACAACAGAAATGCTGCTCAGGCACGTAGCAACCAGCTCTACTTATTAAACAAGTTCTTCTGTGCATGTGTGTGTGTGTATGGTGCACCAGCATGTACTGTATCACCACAGTCTTTCATTGTCATTTTCATTAGCACTTTCTAATCATGGTAACCGTGACAAACCTTGAGTTTCTCTAATCATTTTATCAAGGCGAGGGGTGCACATACTAACAGAGGTGGGGCAGCATGAGAAAACACATTTATCATTATGAGCTTTCAGAACTGACTTTGTGCGTGTATGTGTTTCCTGCTTGTGTGTATGTGCATGAAAGTGTGCATATCTGAGGTGTTAGATAATGTGTGGTTGTGTTTTGCAGCAGGTGGGGATGGTGTTGAGTCGTTTATCACTGTAATAACTGTACATCAAGACTTTGTCCAGCTGTATTAATATGCTGGAGGCTCACAGAGAATCAGAACATAATCAATGCAAGTGATAAATATGATTAAAAGTGATTAATGGTGATTAATGAAGGTCTCATCTCCATTACATTCTCTCATTTGAAATCATACCCAGTTACAGCTTCCATCACATAACCCATTGTGTATACATGTGTGTGCGCATGTGTGTGTGTGTGAGTGAGCAGCTCCTTCCAGTGCCCAATCAAGCAAATCATCAGCTAGAGTATATAGCTAGAGTATTCGAATCAATTCAGCTGAAGAAGAACGTCTTGAAAATCAACCGTGCCTTTCACTAAAAACACAAACAGAAATCAGGATGAATGAGCGGGGCTTGCCAATCACACTGATTATACTGACGTAATATCAGAGGACTGACCTGAGTCTTTTGGTGCTCTCTGCAGCAGCTGGGACGGGGGTGGACTTGCGCTTGCGGGGGCGGCCAGGCCCCCGGCGGGCAGGGCTACGAGACGTCTCCTCTTTCCTGCAGAGAGGAAGACAGGAAAGAGGAGGAGGAGGAAGATGAGTGGAGAGAGATCAAAGTTGCAGTCTGGACACCAAGAGAGATCAGGGGGAAACTTGTATCAGCTACAGGTCAAACTGCATTAGGTCTGAGCAGGCAGTAAGTCTGGATAAATCAGGAGAATGCAGCATGACAGAAGAATTGTGAATGTTGGAATACATGATTCCATCTAGACAAAAAGAAGTGTGTGTGTGTGTGTGTGTGTGTGTGTGTGTTTTCTCTGCTCACTGGTGGTCGTGTTTCCTCTGTAGCTTGGCCAGTTCTCTCTGTTTCTCTTTGTAACGGCGCTGTAGCTCAGCCAACTGGACACGCATGGCCAGCTCCTCCCCTCCCATCGTCTCCATGGAGCCCTTCACTGGGCACACCTGACATACACACACACACACACACACATAGAGCAGGGGAATTTAAATGCTGAACACAACCCAAGTTCAACAGTCACTGGAAATGTGAAGTAGCCTGGTTGTGTTTCAGCAGCTTAATGATTACTTTTCTGTTTGATCGCTAAAGCAGCTAAATTTTCTTAACCAACAGCATCTGGATTTGTGGAAGACTGGCTCACCACGCTAAAATGTTATTTTAGTAATTAAACAGTTTCAGGAATAGTTGTTTAATGTGCTGTGTTATCAGCTGATTCATGTTTTTTGTATATCAAATCAAATACACACAATTGGCAGTAGCTTGCTTTTTTTCTGGAAGAACTTGAAGAGAAGAAACATATTGATCCACCACCCAGAAAAACCACATATGGCATTTACTTCAAATTAAAACAAACAAACAAACAAAAAAAAACTAAACTATTTCCTAATAAAAATCAATCACATTTTGTGATTTTTTTCCTTTTAGCTTCACCACAAAACATTACTTCTTATTCAACTTAAAAGCTACAAATTTTGCCATAAACTGTGAGCTAATGCTATTCGCCCATCATTACTAAACTGTGTTTTGTTTTTTTTTGTTGGAAAATGCAGATAATGAATATGCACAGTTTGCATCAATAAAGATGACCAATGTGTGCTTCGTGCAAATTTCCTGAATAAAAGTGTCAGATAAAATCCTTAATGTTAAAAATATAAATATTTGTAGATAAAAGATAACCTACTGTCTATCGTGTTTAGATTGACACTTTAAAGCTCAGTAAATAACAGGAGGGGTATATTCATTGTTCAGCACTATTTCAGCATGAATGATTTATGTTTGTATGCATAAACACAAAATACACATTGACTCAAGCCTCACCGGCTCATGGCGAGGCCTCCACCTGCACTTCCTGCGCAGATTCAGCCTCTTCCTGATTGAACACTGCTGGTCCGCCCCCACATGCACAGCCCCTACCCCCATCTCCAGGGCACGGGCGGCAGCCAGTGTCGCCAGACTGTGGAGGTCAAAGGTCAGCATCTCCCCACCTGCACGGTGAAGGATTGTTGTGGATTAAGATTGGTACATCACAAAGCAGCAGTGTTGCAAAGCACATGGTGTACACAATGGATTTATTTCTGGAGCAATGAAATCCTGGCTTGAAAAGTGGTGATATTTATGATATTAGCTGTGTAGTTTATTTGATGTATAGTGGTGTTCATGCCTAATCATACACACAAACAACACAGAAGCGCACACACACACACACACACACACACACACACAAAGGGAGGCAGTAGAGAACGATCTCTACATCTGTCACTGTCATTAACTCTGTCATTGTCACAGCACCAGCAGATGAAACAGAATATTCATGAGTTGCTCCACACACACACACACACATGCATGTAAACACACACACAAACCTAAGCAAACAAAACACGCTCACTACCCTGAATACCCACATGCAACTACAACATTTTTGCGGAGGTGCGCAGACATGGCCGTGTATGTGTGTGTGTATGTGCATGTGTGTGTGAGGAAGAATTGGAGAAAAAGAGAACGACGGGCAGGAGGAAGGAGGAGGAGGACTGCAACACAGCGAGAAGAAGGGAGGGAGTGAGGGGACTGGGAGTAAAGGGGAGGAGAAGCAATAAGAGGCAAAGTGTTTATTGAGCTATCTATTTATTCTCCTACATCTCCTCATTATGGACATGGACAGAATCCAATTTCCTCTTCGAGGAGAGGAGAGGAGAGGAGAGGAGAGGAGAGGAGAGGAGAGGAGAGGAGAGGAGAGGAGAGGAGAGGAGAGGTTT
>JAUBNQ010000011.1:6702126-6714388 GCA_032353495.1 Ctenopoma kingsleyae
GAGGAGAGGAGAGGAGAGGAGAGGAGAGGAGAGGAGAGGAGAGGAGAGGAGAGGAGAGGAGAGGAGAGGAGAGGTTTTTTCTCAGTCCGTGCATTGGTACTGCAAGGCCTATTCACTGACATATGACATTATTAAAACCTATGTGTTTGAGAGGGAGATGGAGACAGAAACGCAGTAAACACAGGCGAAAGAAGACAGCAGGAAGAATTTTCATCTGTTCAAGATAAAAAAACAAAACAAAGTGTGAATGAGAGAACACACAAATGTGAGACAGACAGGTAACTCCCCAGAGAGAGACAGAGAGAGCGGGAAGGAGATGAGAGATGCGGCTTTGTCTTGTCCCGGCTTGCAGAGGTCAGTGCCGTCTTATCTGTCAGACCTCTGAGCCAATGGCACACTCCGATTACCCTGACAGGATGACATCACTGCTGACATCACCATGCCTAGTTTAGCTTCCTAAGGGATGGCCACAATCGATAGACACCTTCCACCCAGAGTGCACCACACACACTCACATGCACACACATCTCAGCACAGTAATAACACAACACTCTCTAAAGAGGGTGAAGGGTATAATAAGAGGTAGCACAGGGGATTTGAAGGGGAAAAATAAAAACAGTGGAGGAAAATTAAAAACCATTACTGTTGATCTGGGCCTAGTCATCATTAGAGGCCATTAAGGAAGTTTATTGAAATTTCAATATAAAGAAAATGTGAAGATATAAAAGAAACTATGACACAAATGACTCCTCTGTCTATGTGGAAATAGAAGCATTAATTTATACTGGAGGGGAATATCTCTTGATTCCTTAATCTGTAATTGCGATCTCCAGTGAACAGCTGAGATATCCTTCCGCATCAAGGAGTGGCATAAATGCATCTGTCTGAGATCGGTTTCATCTCCCGAACACATTCACGATGACAAAAACGCCATCAGCGGTATTAATAACATTCCACACAGCGAGGCCAGAGCAGGTTTTAAATAAATGTGTTGCAATTTGGATAACGTTTTCCAACGCCACGACAGGACTTATTGATTTCACACCTATTACACATGCTAACCACGTGCACACACATGTAAACAAATGCACACTCACACACTCTGTATTTCACACACACACACACAGACAGCTGCAGAGCGACGTATGATTTCTACACTTATTAATTCCGTCAACAAGGCTTGCAGAGGCAGGATTTACACATAAGATTACATTGGTTTAATAAAAAAAAAAGAAAAAGAAGAAGCGGGTGAGGGGAAAAAATAACAAAGAGAGAGAAGGAGGGGAGGCGGGAGGAGGCACAGGCAGGGAGCAAGCAGCCTGGTGGAGAGACACATTGACTGTGATGGAGGAGAGCAGGGATTCATCTGGGATTACTTAACAGCTTACACACACACACACACACACACACACACACACACACACACACACACACATACCACTGTGCATGCACACACACAAATACAGGCAAACATTCACACACAGATGCTGGCATAAATAAAAACACTTTCTCTCAGAGGGACAAGAGGAAAATAGGAACGCTTACAGGAGAAGTGTTTTAAAGGAAAGGGTCTAATTAGCAAAACAAGACGCCAGAGCCTGGGGGACACACTGGGCAATGTGTGTGTATGTGTGCTTGTGTATGTGTGTGTGTGTGTGTGTGTGAGTGCTGGCTTGTGTCTGAAGCTGAGCTTGTTTGTCCATCTCTGTGTCCCCCTGAAACACACACTCACACACTTCCCAGGGGTGAAACTATGGTCTACGGGTAAGAACAGAGAGCCTGAGCTGAGGAAGGAAACAAGACAGTTAGCGGGAAACTTGTGTGTCTGTATGTGCGGTTAGTGTGTGAGACTCCACATCTGGGTGGGTTGCACACATCTGGGTTGCATACATCTCACAGAGCCCCTTTCTTTGGTTCACTGTAAGTGTGTGTTTATGTCACAAGAAAGAAGTAGATATCAGTTTTTCGTTGATCTGGTTTTCAGGGGCATTTTTTTCCCCTGTTTGCTGTAACAAGACAATCTAAAATACACTTAGGATATAATGAAATAGGACATGCTTAAACAATGGGGCATATCCTAATGACTGTTTTCATTTCAGAGTCGTTTTATCAAGTTACTGGTGTATTGGAGTAAAAATGTGAGATTAGTGAGGTTTGAAGACTGTAACTGCATAAAACCAGCTAATTTAAAATGAACTTCTCACCTTCTGTGTCTTTCTCCCTGCTCTCTCTGCTCCTCTGCTGGATTTCTAACTCAGCCAGTTCTCCCAGTATCTCCATACCATGGTGGGGAGGAGGGCTTGGGGCCCGGACAGATGGTGCAGGCGGGCACAAGGCATCTCTGGTGGCACACAGAGCCGCTGCTATCAGGAGCTCCAGGCTCCACATGTAGGCCCCTTGGAGATGTGCTGCTGTGTTTGCCGTGGGAGGGTCAGGGGATAGGGAATGAGCAGGAGAGTTACATATTAGCTTCACTAAGTCCTTTCCTGGACTCATCCTACTCCCCTCTTCTTCTTCCTCAACCTCAACTCCCTCAACATTTTCTCCATTTTTTTCCCTATCCTCCTCCACCTTCTCCATCTCCTCTTCTTCAGCCTCCACAGGCACAGGCACAGTATATCCTGTTGGTTCAGCCTCCAATTTTTCTCCTTCATCCTCCTGCATGTCCTTTTTTTTATGTTCCCTATCATCCTTCTGCTCTTTGGATAGCTGGGGCACCTCCAGGCCAGTCTTCTGGCCCAGGCAACCCAGAGAGAGTTCCACTTTTAGGGCTTTGCCTGTAGCTGTAGCTGGGCAGGCTAGATCTGGGACTGAAGCTGTGGAAGGGCATGGCGGCAATCCAGAAATCTCACTCTCAGGCTTGGAAAAGGAGTATCCTTTTGCTTCTACTCGTCTTTCCTCCTTCTCTTTCTCTGCAGTCTGGGATTCCAGCACTTCACAGTGTCTCTCATCCTCTTCTTCCCTCCTCTCTTCTTCTTTGGTGAGAGGCTGGATGAAATGTGGATGTGGGACAGGCTTGGAATCAGGCTCTGCAGGCTCCACCTCCACTGTGGCTTGTTCAGCCAATCGGGCTTCAGGCGACGAAGGCCCAGCCTTGTAACCCATTGTTATCGAAGGGTAGGTGTAAACAGGTGGCAAGTCTGGTGGAAAGAGGAAACATTGATTCAACGATAATTGGTCTTCTAACAAAACATATACACCACACGTACAAGTGATGTACAAGTATCTAAAGAAATCCCAATTTTTCTATTATCTTTAAGTCAGTCAGGGAGAAGCATACACTAACAACATGCTGCAGACAAACTCCAAACACAGGGAGTGTGTGTACACTTGTGTATTTGTGTACAGTAGTGTATACTGTGTATACTGTATGTGTGTAGGAGTGTCCGTGAGTGTATAGATGTATGTGGATATTAATGACACCCCTCTGTTTTCTTGTGATTGTGCTGCTGGCCCTGTCCCCCCTGCCTTCTTATTATTGATGGTATTCCTCCACCCCTGACAACATGGCCAGATGAATGTGTATCCTTCCGCCTGTAGTTCTCAAGGACTCCTGAAGGATACGAAGGGTCTGACTGAAGATTTCACTGACCTTCCTCTTGTGACACACATGCACAATGGCAGGTCACACACATATGCTCACCGAGTGCCCATATGCTTCCTTTGACCTTAATGGCTGACCTGTCTACTGTCCCTCTTTAGCTTGCAAAGAAAAAAATGTGCACATACACTCAAGGACACACAGTGAAAGAGATCAGCCAGGCTTCAAACTATTTAAGCAAAATCAAACAAATACCACGCTTCAAAGACCAGTACTACATTTCTGCAGCACAACTTTCCATCTCTCCCTCTTTTTTTCTCAAGAATAGACTCTCTATTTTATGTCCCTCACTGTCTGTCCTATCTACTTTGTCTTTTTATTTATCTGACTGTTTACCCTGTCAGCCTACAGGTTTCTCCACACTAACCTGGCTCTAGAGACTGTGGGTAGTCCTGAGGTGGCTGTCCCTCTCCTCTGTCGTTGCCCCTCTCCAGCCCCTTAGAAAGATGTGAAGGAGCAGGACTGATTGCTGGGGAGCGTGGTGCCGCTGCAGCTGGGCTCGGCGCGGGGGTCAGAGGGTTTGGCGGGTGCGAACGCCTGGATGGGGAGTGGTAGCATGGTGACTGACAGCTGCTGGTACACATCCCCGAAGATGTTGTGGGCGTCTTAGGTGGAGGAGGTGTGTGTGAGAATGGTTTGGCAACATGAGAAGAGGCGGTGGATGAGGAAGAAGATGAGGAGGGAGTTCTGGACGCTGAAGACTCATGCGGAGAGTCTTCTATGGTGATAGCGTGCTCCTCATGTTTTCTCTGTGAAAGGAAAGAGAGTGAATACATTTTTTCCTGTTGTTTTTCCCTTATACAAGGCAAAATATTAGTCATAAAACACAGCAGTGACTCAACAGTTCTATAGTTTATGAATTCTTCAACATTTTTTGTTCTAAATGACCAATGATGACTTTCCAGATGCATTAATCTATGTCGTTCAAACTGGAGATGCAGCAAATAAATATAACAGTGGATAATGAAATACTTTATTGATCCACTTGGGGAAATTGTTGCTGGACAGCTGCCAGACAGTACATGTCGGCACTACTGCAGGGTTTCAGTGACTTGTCCAAGGACAGCTTCATATGTAGCCAAGAGGAACCTGGAATCAAATCACTGAACATGGGGTTCGTAGATGGCCACTCTAACTACTGAGCTAGTTGCTGCCCCAAAAGCAGACATTTATTCTTGAGCTAACGTGCTGGACTTAGTTCTTAGTAAGAAAAAAATAAGAAAAACTGAACAACACTGACAGAAAACTCTTCTGAGAGAAAAGCTACGACAAAGTCACAGTGTTGGCCACACATTTCGATTGCCAAATGATCTGGCAATGTGAAAGTGCAAACCACCACATCAACGTCTCTTCAGTGAAATTTTTCACCAGCAAAAGAGGAAGCAATTGGTTTAAATAAATATTAGATACAGTGTGAGATTTTGTGTTTGTCTTTCTTCTAGAGATGATAAACCACAATAAAACAAATTAGTGTTAGACTCCCTAATTCCCCTTTTATTTTACCTTTCACAAGTTTTAGACTAAAATATAACCTCTAACACGTATGTCCATTTTGTTAGTTGTACCTGTCCTAAGGAGTGGCGCTGCATATGCTCTATGGCTCGCTGCTGCTGCTGCTGGTGCTGATGCTGCAGGGCATACAGTTCCTGTTGCCTTAGGAAAGAGGAGCGGGAGTAGACGGGGTGATGCTGCAGGTGAGGGGGAGGGCCTCTGCTTCCATACACAGGAGGCCATAAACCTGACTGCTCCAGAACATCTAAGAAACGGAGAGGATAAAAAATGAGAATAGAAAGCGTGAATGAGTTACAAAAATTTAGTAGGGGTGCAAAATATATTCCTATTGGCAAACCATTAATCTGTTGAATTCATAAGCAGAAAATTTATCAACGGAGACATGTTTTAATGGGTGGAGTGTGCCAGGGAAATCATATAACGTCAATGACCTGTGAAAGTTTGGGGCTGGCAAGAGAGCTCAGCCACCTAAACTCCAGATATAACAACTGTGACCTGTATGTTCACAGTCACAATCAATGGATCCTGAATGCATGGTTGGCATCCTCCATTCATCTTTTTAACTCTTTCCATTTCTTATGATGTTGCTTTTCTGTGTAGAGAAACACACATTTCTTCAAAGTCCCACATGTGTGTAGATGCAAACACACACACACACACATCGCTCCTTGGCTGCCTTGTCGCTGGGAACCTTTGTTCTGTGAGATTAGCCTGAGTGGGCTAATGTTTCCCAGGGGAAGGGTTCAGTGGATGCACTTCCCCTCTCTGCAGGAACTCCCACGGAGCGAGGCAAGGGAGGCGGGAGATAATTAAATTTCACAGCCTGTTTGCAAAGCAGCGTTGACACACACACACACACACAGAGACACACACAGACACACACACTACTCTTTTCTTTCTATAGCAATGACTGGGATGTACAACACACCCCTTAACACTGAGCAATGTCTCATTTTGTTCCAGACATGAACACAACTAACTTTAGATTTCCACATACACACACATACAAAGTCCATCTCTCTTGTGCTCTACCACAAGAGAGATGAACACCAGTTAGAACGGTTTGCATAACACTGGGCACATGCAGAGGGGGGGCGATGGAATAGCGGCTCCCATTAGCAAAGCTATAAAACATGGTCCCACTGACAGAGGGACTTAGTTGAGCATAATATTATGATTAGCCAGTGATACTAAAACTCTGGGAGAGAAATGGCAGCAGCTCTGATGGCACAAATGGAGAAAAGGGGTGGGGGCTAAATACGGGTTGACAGTCACGAATATGGGCTCTGTTGATTGTGTGTGCGCACTGTAGTTGTAAAAGGATGCTTAGCGTACCAAGGTGATGATGAGGCCCAGGTTCTGTAGGAAGAACCACAAGTGGGGAGTTAGGGTCTTGAGTTAGTGACCCAAGGACAGGCTGCAGAGGGCTGGGCAGACCTGGTGGAAAGCCAGGGCTCATTCCCACGTGACTAAGACCTGGAACAGAGATGGATACATAACACAACCAAATGAAAGCAAAATTTAAATACTTCCTTTACTGCACCACAAAGATAGTGGTGTGCTCAGTGCATAAATATTGGTATGCACTTAAGAAATAAATAAAAGACCTCTGTATTCAGCAGTATTGACATCAATGCTTGAAAAAAAAACATACATCAATATGAAAACCAAGGAATCCTTCTACACTGACAATCTCAACAAAAATATTGTAATAAATGAAATAAATAATACAAGAAGGTGGAGTGAATTAAATGTGAATACTGTGTTAGATAGTGAGGAACATGCCCTCTGTTCACTCTACTCACTGTATGAAGGCCCCATCCAGAGGGAGGGACTTCCTGTTCTCTGCATCCAGTGATGGTGAGCCGGGTGAGCATGTGCAACAGGGTCTGCCCCTAGCTGGCTGGCTCCTCCAGGGACCAAGAGGTGAGAGGTCAGGTCGCCGTGGCAGCTACTAGACGGGTGGATCCTGGCGAACTCCACGCGATCCTTGTTTCCCCTGTTGTGGCGATAGCCGAGGTGAACTTTGTAATTATCTTGATTATCCCCCTTATTGTCATCATCATCATCATCATCATCACCACCATCATTATGATCATTATCTTCATCCTTGTCATCTTCATTACCACTACTACCATTATAATCATCAAGAAAAGGAAATGTAACAGCAACAGGAACAGCCATCATCTTGTGCCTGGTCTATGAGTTCTCATTATATGTTTTCTTCCCTTAATATGACTACATAATAAGAGCCTGATACTTCAGAGACAACCGTATTAGTGTCTGTAACATTAATGCACCACGTCTCAGCTCAGAGAGAAAGAGAGAGAGGAGAAGAGAGAGAATGAGGAGATACAGAAATGCCACATCAAAGCGTGAGAAGAGTAAATGGAGTGAGGGGATGAGAGAAAAGAGAAGCAAAGCCTCAGACTGGGAGAGAGAATAAAAGACATGCAGCTTATCAGATAAGAGGAAACATGAATAGATGCTACCGTGTGCGTGTGTGTCTATGAGCACATGTGTTGATGTTTGTGAACTTAAGTGTACCTGATGATCATTTCTCTGTCTCTGTCCAGGTGATGAAGACTGATCTGGTCCTCTGTGATCCTCTTCCTGTCCTCTGCCTCCCGACCAAGAGGATACACAGGGCGTGACACCCCTGAAGTGCAAATAGAACAGTCAGTCATGAATCAAAATATCATTAGATGTTTCAAACATCCAGACTTCTGAAAGCAAATGCTGTCATCAAATATTTTTACTTATCCTTGTGAGTCTGCCTGCACATACTTGTACATATGTGGAGTTCATTCCAAGCAAGAAATTGTACCTTTCTAGCATACAACGCTCAATGTGGTTCAAACATGTTGCTATTCTAAAAACTGAGTTATACACTTTGTAGTAGGCCTTTGACGAACTCTAATCTCTAAAGCCTTTTTACAATGACTCTCCCTCAGGATAGAGGCTGTTTAAGAAGAAATGTAAGACACTACAATATCAATAAGCTGTTCACATGTGTTGAACTGTGAATTTTTCCTTTAATGTAGTCTAGAGGACAGAAATGGTGTTGACTTTCTGTGCAAGGAGCATAAATGATGCCTGACCTTTCATGCTGGGCAGCACCCTGCCCTGTCTGCTGTGTCCAGGGGTGTTGTCTGGGGAAGGGTGGGGTGGCCGGGCTACTGCAACCGCAATACCCACCGGAGGTTGTCGCACCTCCCCCTCTCCTGCCTCCCCTGCCTCCTTCCCACCCCTGTCACCCCTCTCTACATCGTTAGTAGTGCCTCGGCGAGGAGGGAGCGAATGTTTCGGAGGGTCTTGCAAGGAGGTGTTGCTTTTAGCTCCTCCTCTGTCGCCCTTATCTGATCTCTCTCCAGCCTGCTTTAGGCAGCCCAGGCCTCCAAAGGGGCTCCGCTGTGGTAGCAGCAATGGCTGCTGGGAGCTGTAGTTCATTAGGTTTTTCATGGCACTGCCTTCACCCTCAGTGCTGTGCGATGAGGAGCGGGAAAGAGCTGGAGGCAGTTGAGAATGCAGCTGGTTGTGTTCACTGTTTGGAGCTCTATTGCTGAGCCCTCTTACTTCACCATTACCACCTGATACATAATGGGAGCCCTTTCTCTGGTCCTCTTGGTGGGCCCCTCGAGTTCCCCAAGTAAGTGCTGTCTGACCTCCATCTCTTCCCTTCTCCTCTGTACTTGCTCCATGGCTGCTGTGCTGCTGGTGCCGTATTCTTGCAATCTTTTGTCCCTCCCTTTGAGCCCCTGATCCCACCCTTCCTTCAGGATGAGGACCTGCAAGGGAACAGTCCCTGAAGGGAGGAGTGCTAGTGTCAGGGACATTCTTGGATGCACAAGAATGTGTTCCTTGGGCATCTATTGAAAGTGAGGGTCGGTAGACATCGTCCACAATCTCTACATCTCTAAAGGATGAAGATGTTTCCACGCTGCAGGACCGCAGCTCAGGCTGAGAGCTTGTGTTGGAGCTGGGTTTGTGGAAGTGCTGCGTATGGAGGCTCCAGTCAGGAGGTTTGTCTGTCTTGCCAATTCCCAACTCCTGCTGGTGTGGCTGGGATTTGTCCTTCTTCTGGCAACTACTAAGTCGACTGAGGTGATGAGAGGAACTTTCATAAGATCCATCTCCATTCTTACTATCTCCCTTTCTCCCACCTCCTCCTGCTCCACGACAGTCAGGGGCTGCCACATCTGCCAGTGGAGCCACTGAGGGCACGTAAGTTGGGCCAATGACTTTAGCCTCCCTGCCAGACCCTGCAGGGAGGGTTACTGGATCTTTAGAGGGTGTCAGTGTAAGAGGAGCTGGAGGACAGTAAAATTCAGGATGAGGATGGTGATGTGTGTGATGTAGCCATCCTCCTGTCACTGTGGATCCCATGTGCAATGCATGAGGAGGAGGTGGCGGAGGGGGAGGAGGAGGCATAGAGTAAGAGGCCACAGAGTGGGAGGTCGGAGGTGCTAAGATGGCTGTCACTGCAGCACCAGCACCTCGTTTCATACATTCAGAGGAGGAGGAGGAGGATTCGCTGATCTTCATCTCCCCATTTATGGGTCCATCCTTGGAGCACCTCCTGCCACCTCCAGATGAAGGCCTGCCCACCCCACCACCACTACAGCTGCTTAGTGCTCCCCCCTTTCCTACAGAGCCAGTCTCTGCCCCTGAACCACTGGACAGTTTACAGGCACTCATATGTTTTGTCCCCTGACTGCCTGAGTCACTGTCTCTGAACTCTTTGTGCCGCTCCAGAGAGTGCCTGTGGTCCTCCTCCCTGCCCTGGGATGTGAAGTGAGGAAGGAGGGTGTGATGAGGGTGGGGGTAAGTTTGGTGGTGGTGGCCAGAAGGAGTGGAGGGAGGGTTCGTGTGATGAGGATGGTGATGATGAAGGTGCTTGTCTTTGCTGTCCTGGTGCCGCTCCTTGCTGCTTGATCGCTCCTTCTCCTTGGACATAGATGAAACCCCTTTCTCACCCACATCCTTGGTGCCCTTTCCGCCTCCTCCCCCAGTGTCCGTCTCCCTGCTGCAGGAGCCAAGTGGGTGGCCTGGGGCAGTCCTGGACAATGGGGGAAGGCTGTGATTGGTGGAGAGCAGAGGTGGCTGGGGGGGAAGGCCTCTCAGGTAGAAGTGATCTGGGAGAAGAAAAGATAATTAAAGTTGAAGATATGTAGAGATTTGTAGAGAACGGTAACTGCAAAATGGCTGTTAAAAACACAATTGTTTATCTAAATTACTTTATGATAATATCTTTCAGCAGTGATGTCTGGAGAAAAAGAAATTAGATATTGCCAGCTTGAAAAAATCAGTTACCAGCTGTTCTTGCTCCTGTGGTGAGTGCTGATTAAGCAGTTTAAGGAAGCATATATAAAGCTATTTCTTCACTCTGTTACATTCACACACCAACACCTACCTTTTTGAGTTTCATAGAAGCGGTGCTGTCCATAGAGACCGTTGCTATGGTGATCCAGGGGACTCATGGGGAGAAAAGGAGAAGCAAGACTTCCTGAATAGCCAGGGTACCCTGTCAGAGGGAGGGAGAGGGAGAAAGAATTGATGTTTCTCCGCAGCGTTGACATTCAGCAGCTCTCTAAACAAACAGTTTATCTCTACAATCTATC
This sequence comes from Ctenopoma kingsleyae, assembly GCA_032353495.1. Classification (NCBI taxonomy): domain Eukaryota; kingdom Metazoa; phylum Chordata; class Actinopteri; order Anabantiformes; family Anabantidae; genus Ctenopoma; species Ctenopoma kingsleyae. The sequence continues at coordinate 6,712,861 of JAUBNQ010000011.1, forward strand.
ATGAAATGGGACCATTTTGGAAAACACAGAAAAAAATATGGCCAGTTAGTGCTACTTTCACCATAAATGCACTTTTGCACAAACACACCACATGAGTTGACATTATTTACAGTGGACAAAGTGGTGACAAAAACCACAGCCGACAGCTACTGCCAAGTGTTTGCAGCATTTAACTGGATGGAATTTGCTCTTCTACAAAACACATTTTTCCCTAACCCAAGACAAATAGTATTAAGCATCACAACCCCCCCACCCTCCTTAAAACACAAATGCGCAAATGCACACCCACACACTCATCCTCCCAGGAGGTCACTGGGAGGTAAATGGTCGTTCCATTCTGTTCCTCGTCTTCAAGGACGTTGAACTAAATCGTGGGATAGAGCAGATCTTGGTGGTTGTGTTGATGGGGGTGGATGGGTGTCGGTATGGCTGAGGGTCAGTAGGGGTGTGTATGTGTGCAAGGTTGTTGTGGCGGAAACAGCAAAAACAGCAAAATCACTCATGAGCTCATATATAAGCACACAAACACGTACACCACACAGGAGGCACACACTACGGACCCAAAAGGCTCAGAGTGTGTGTTTATGTGTGCAAGTGTGTTCAGCAGCTGGTTTCATGCCCCACAGAGTGTCCTTGCTGGCCCGTTAATTGGCAGCCGTTAAAAGTTTAACGGTGGTGGCCAAAGTAAACAGCACTCCATAAAAACTCATCCTACGCATTCCACAGTCGCACTGCAAAACCACCAACACCCCCTTACTGCTCCCAGCATGTGTGTGTGTGGGACCCAGTGTGTCTGCATGTTCATGCTGCAATGTCAGTGCACAAATGTGTATTCTCTGCTGTGTGTGTGTGTGTGTATGTGTGTGTGTGTCCGATTAGTCTGACTGGTTAACAACCAGTGAATCTAAATGGTGACAATTAGCCAAAGGCTCTATCAGCCATCTAAAGCCAATCCCCCGGGTAATGATGAGTGATAAAACTCAGGAGGGAGAGATAGAGGGAGGAGAGATGAGAGGGGAGAACAGGGGAACAAAGATGGCAGGGGGACACAGTGAAAGAAAAGGGGGATAGAAGAGAAGAAAGGATGACGGAGAGACAGTAAAAGTAAAAGAGACACCAGAGAACAAATCTGTCAATATGAAAAGCCCACATTCTGGCACGGCTGTGAATCGTAAGGAGAGGAGGAAGGTGTGTGTGTGTGTGTGTTGCACAGGTTGTGTGTATGTGTGTGAGGAGGGATGTTAGATGAAGGAGGAAGTGAAAGGAAAGTGGAAAGCTTTGAGATGGCGGAGATGAGAGGACAGAGGAAAAGAAGGTAAGGAGAGGAGCGAGAGCACACGAGAGAGGAGACAAAAAACAAGGACAGGTGTGGGAGAGGCAGAGTAAGCAGACAAGCGAGAGGATGGGGATGTGTTCATGTGTACGTAAGAGTTTTTTGAGTGTGTGAAACAATATGTGCTGTTTTTCAAACAACTGTGCATTTCTTCATGAATATGTCTCATCTCTGACTGTGTGTGTGTGTGTGTGT
>JAUBNQ010000011.1:6721007-6735682 GCA_032353495.1 Ctenopoma kingsleyae
ACAGACACACACATTCTCTCTACTACCACCTCTCTTCATGCACAAGACTACTGTAATAACAACCTCAATCTCGCTGCACCTACACGTGTGTGTTCACACCATCAAAAGCCACAGAGGACGCTAAAAAGCACATCGTCTGCTGGCTGCAACTCAATGACAACTAAAGGGAAATAAAAGCAGGTGGAAAACAGAAGAATTAAATGGACAGGAAAGAAAACATACAACACTGCATTTTTGTGTCATCACAGGCCCGAAAGATAAAAAAAAAAGGAACTCCAGTGTTGTTCAGAGTTTTCCATCGGTGAACGTGGCCCAAAAAATAAAACTGGGAGCAAAAAGGAAAATGTTCCTGCTTTTGACCACAGACGTTTTGGATGCAACACACCCACCCACCCACAGCAGAAGGAAAGACCATGTATGGTCGTGCAGTGCAGGAACTCACAACACATGAGAATTTCTTAGGAAACAGGGAGCTGGGAAGGGGAGGTTGTCAGTAAGTTTTTCCATGTTTTACAAAAGAAAACAGGGGAGTTTTGGAAACAGGGGTCATACGAGACTGATTCTGCTCCCTGGGTCAGAATGAAACACAAATGGTACAAGCATGCACATACACATACACACACATACACATGCACTAATTAAAAGCATAAGGTTGCTGATATTTCAGGAAAGCCTGCGGTGAAAGCCAATAATGCAATTCCATCTAACTTGTGTATGTGTGTGTGTGTGTGTGTGTGTTGGCAATGCATCTCCTCTATCACCCCCACAGTAGCTTTGCAGTTCTGGTAAACGTTGTGGAAGCCTGTTCTGGGAGTTCTGGTTGTCTGACATGCCTGTGCCACACCCCTTCAGTCCATTCAGTCTGCAGCCACAGCAACCACACACACACACACACACACACACACACACACACACACACACTGAGTATAATGGCTTGAAGCTGCATGTGCCTACTGCTGGATGAAATACACCTGGGGGTCAAGACACCCGGAAGAGCACAAAGTGAGTCTAACAGAAAACACGTCACCGTGAGCTGAGAGTGGAGACAGAGATTAACAGGTACACATGTGTTTCTGCATGAATCATATGATCTACTGACGTTCAAACACAATATAAGTTCACCATTTATCAACATTCTGGTTACTTATTACAATATACGGTACATTAGCATATAATTCCCATTAAACATGTGTTCTTTAGTACCACATTATGTGACTCTTGTTACTTATTAACATATTTTCCTGATTACGATTATGGTTAAAAACCATGACGTTAACAGTGTGCGAGGAGCGTGGGAGGTTAAGTTCACTTTCCACAAATTAAGTTTACACCTGCTTACCATTGAAAAGCATATATATTTTAGATAAAATATGTATTTTCTACTAGAAAGACAAACTAGCACAACAGCCTTGTGCAGCAGCTGTAATGTAAAAAGTAAAAGTAGAGTGATAGTTACATTTCTTAATGATTAATTGAAGTATGTGCAGCAATGCTGCACACTGTCCGCAGGTTACAGCAGCGGTAAGTCTTGTTGGTTTGTAAATTAATACAAAATAAATAAATCTTTGGTGATCAAGGTGTAATCAGCATATTAACTCACATATGAATTATTTGTATGTAAAAGTCATCATAGTGGCAAACACATGGAGAGCTTTACATCTACACAGCACACTTCAGCTCATCACTCTGGGTTTACAGCCCCAACTTTTTGCTTGACATTACCACTTTCTTCAAGAAACATCCACTCAACAGTACCAAACAACAGAAAAACTAGTTAGAGATGAACATAGAGGAAAATCTATTAGCTAAAGAACCAGACATGTGTCTTATGAGCTGGTGGAGACCAAAAATGAGCTAAAACTAAATGAATACTGGTTTTAAATTTGCCAGAAGTCCAGATACATGACTCCAAATGAAGCTAATGTTGCTTCAGTTTCACCATAACAACAAACAGAACCTGATATTAACTCAATGTTTTGGTCATAGACATATCAGCATGTATCAGTATGAACTACCCCAAACAAGCTGAGACTTCACAGAATACTTCATCTAGGGCAAAAAATACTGCTTAGAAGGTCCACACTTGTTGCTGTAACTGTCCAGCGTCTGACAGCTAGAATAAACTGTCTTACTTACATTTGTATTGCAATATGTTAAAAAAAGAAACAAGTCTCAGACTTAGATTTGATGTGGTTTCAGCAGTGACTATTTACATGTAAATTTTGCAGAAATGCAGTAATTGAACTATTTTGATTAGGCTTCACTTTACTTTCATGTTGGACTAAATTTCCCAAAACCAAAACACTTCAGGCTGTTTTTTCCGTGATGGTCTGAGTTTGCGGCCTCAGATTTGCAACAGCGTTGGAGCACGATCCTGCTTCAGCTAAAGTTAGCTCAAACGCCAGTGGAAACAAACACACCTACGCAGCAGAAGCAAAACAGCAGGGTGGTTGCAGTGCAGAAGACAACATCCTTTAACCAACTGTATCCATGTCAGCATCCACCCTGCTGGCATGTCCTTGAAACACTGAATCCTCACCAACTCTGCCACCACTACAGCTGACTATATAGTCTGATCTGACAGCAGCTGAGAAAAGGTAAATTATCAATTATCAAATATCACATTATTCGTACACCATGCTACTTACGAGCCATCTACAGTGCTGCCTTCAATCCCACACCATGGAGAGTCATATCTCAATATCACCGGAGCAGGATGTGTGTGCGCGTTTATGTATAACTCTGTGTGCGCGTGTGTGTGTGTGTGTTCAACCACGCTGCACTGTATCACCCTCCATCATCATGAGTTGAGGGGTTGTGGTTCCTAGAGAAGCACTTTACTTAAATTAGACCCTCAACGACTCAACATGCAGATGTCAGCGCGTGTATACGTGTGTGTGCACGTGTGCTAGATGTGTGGGTGTCATACAGTCAGTGTGTGTGCATGTGAGGGGGAAGAGACTGAACGAGAGAGAAGAGCAGGATCAACAGACAGCGAACACGAGAGAGAGGCAGCGAGGGAGCAAGTGGAGGAAGAGAGAGGGAAGGAGCGAGCGACGGAGAGAGGCATAGGGCAAGACAGCGGCGGGGAGGCTGTGAGGAAGCGACAGAGGGGGAGAGAGAGAGACATATCAGGAGAGAAAGGAGGTGAAAATAACCTAGTCTGACCTTACTTAAGCACAGCTTTTTTATTCTTTATAGTCCTTCATTGCTGTAATATTTACACAGGAATAAAAGATTATTGGAGAGATCCACAGAGAGGAAATAAAGTGAAGGGAAGGGTGGGGAGAAGAGGAAATAAATAAAAGAAAGGGAGAATGAAGGTGATGGAGTGGGGAGAAAACAGAAAGGAATAAATCTCAAATTACAGCTTCAACTAATGATGATTTTCAATATCTACTGTCTGTCACTTTTTGATTAATTGTTCCGTCTGTCAAATGTCATAATAAAGTCATGAAATGTACATCACACCATCAGACACAAGGTTCCCCAAAGGCCCAAATGTCTTAATGCTTAATGTTAAGCTAAAGACATTTAACTGTCAAAAAACACAACATTTGTTGATTTCATTTGAAATCATCAAATATTTGGCATTTGGGCTTAAAATAACTGATATTAAGTATTATTATTAAAAAAGTTAAAAATAATAATATAAAGACCAAAATTAAAGTAGCACAAAATATCCCTCAGTCAAGTTAAAAACCCTAAAACACACCTTTCCTTTATAATGTCATGAGCTGAGAAAACCCTGGTAGATGTATAAGCTGCACACAGTCTGTCCACTGAAAGAGACAGAAGCAGCCAACAGTTCAGTATAGACCTGAAGACATCAGTTCTTCAAGAAAACTAATCACAATTTTTAAGCACAAAAAGACAAATGCTATCAAGTCCTAGCTGCACAATTGTGAAGATTTTTTACTTATTGATTCTAAACCAAATATCTGTGACAGCTGGACATTTTTAGACAGTTTATCTGTGGAGAAAAAACAAGCATCTGAAGAATTTAAACTGGACTTGTGATGAACAGTGATGTGACATTTTGTTGATTGATTCTGAGAGAAATATCAGCAGATTAGTTGATAATGAAAAGAAATAGTAGTTGCTTTCATAAATTAATGTCATTCGAGAAGCTGACTGTGTGGCCATTCCACATAATTGCTGTACAAATTAATGGATTCTACTAAACAGTAATAGAACTAACAAAAATATTAAATCATACAACAGCAGAGCAAAATTAATTTGGAGGCTTTTATTGTTTAATATGTGGTTGTTTTACAATTCTTACTACTATCATGATGATGAGGCCTGCCTACCAAGTAAAGATAATATGTGTCTATTTGTTTGTTTGTTTTTGTTTTACATGAAGCCAGCATCACACTATGGGTTCAGAAATTAGAAGAGTGAATGTTAACTTCCTGACATTTCAGGACAGGTCAGTAAAGCAGCCCTCTGGGCTGCAAAAAATGTATTTGTTTCCCACAAGTGATGAAAAAAGTCCTTTGTTCTATTGTTTTCAGTCTGTAGGATTTTACTGTTTAAGAGATTTGTTTTCTTTTAATCATTTATGTATTCTTAGGAAATGAATCCTATTCAAGAGTTTAGCTTTGGTAATAACAATAACATCTATAACACTAAAGCTTATTTGATTTGAGAAAAGAATAGGCTGAAACAAACAGAAAAGCTGATAAAACACACACACGGTTCTGATGAAGCAAGACATATGAACACAAAAACACAGTCACACACACGCACGGGCACGCACATGCAAAAGCAGTGATAAGTGCACACTCACACACAACAGACGCCCCTATATTATGCATGCACACATGCTTCCAAACATTACAAAAACACACATCAAAACGACCAGAAAAGACAGTAGGCGGTTATTAAAGAGACAAGAGAGAAAAATAGAGAGAAGGAGAAGAGACACTTTACCAGCAATCAAAGATGTAGAGGAGAAGACACAGAGAGAGAAAGGGAGAGACGTAGAGGTAGAGAGAGACATGCAAAAAGGGAGAGTTTGCTTCTAATCAGCATTGATCCAAAATTTAGACAGGCACACACAGAGGCACAAGCAGTCCCAGTAGGATTAGGACCTCGGCACCGTGTGTATGTGCATGTGTGTGTGCACATCCCACGAGACTGATTAGCCATGAATGACTGATGACGGATCTTTGTTGTTTGTTTTGTTTTTTTTGCTCTCTTTTGCTCCTTCTCTTTTCTCTCTCTTTCTGACTCTGTTTTCTTTTTCTCAGCTTGGGCAAGAGCATGGGAGGGGATTCTCACACACACACACACACACACACACACACACATATGAACACATACACAGACATACAAAGCTACACACAACTCTATGTATATTCAACGAAGGCTCCTGAATATACTTAATGCTTTCATGTGTGTCACTGTGTAACGAACCATGCTGTTCCACACAGCTGCTTCTCTCTTTTTCTTACTCTCTTCCTCCCTCCCTCTCACACACACACACACACACACAAACACAGATGAACCTATTTCCTATTTAAGAGCACATTAGCTGTCTTTCACACCAAATACTCAGTCTGTTCCATGTGTACAACTGTGTGACAGTGAGACTCAGAAAAACTTGAAGGGTCTAGCATTCAGCAGGCAGTCCCACCACTCTGCCTTCCTTAACCTCACCTCCAGATGAACCTACAGCCCCCTCCATCCATCTGAGCCCCTGACAGCAAAACAAACTGGACATAGACCCGTGTGAATGGAGTCCATTACAATATGAATGAGCCAAACAGAGCTTAAATGAATCGAACAGAGGACCAAAACACAACAGCCAAGAAAAGGGCCCTGGATGAGTCAAACAAGTTAGCTCAAGTGACAGTGAGTCAGGCGTAAATGTGACCCTGAGATGGATAAAAGCTGGCCCGTCTCAGGTGTTGGTTGCTGCTGCGATAAGGGTTGCCGTGGCTGCACCGCCTCACATTAGCGGTATGCATTTTCAGGGGGTGCAGACCTGTGGATCTGGCGAGACTGTGACATCATGTCTGTCCCCCTGCTAAGTAATGTCACCTCTCTGTCATGTCACATAAACAGGGGATTGCCTTGACCCTTCGGTAGAGGTGGAAAGCCATAATATAGCAGGGAATTGCAGTGTCTGCACACACACACACACACACACACACACACATGCACCGTGAAAACCTACTTTCTTTTCACATATCTTTTTCATGCATTCATATCATGAATTCCAGCCACAGCAGCCACATATTGACATAACACAACTTTATTGTATTTTTAAATGAACACACATGCACACACACACTCACTCGCTCATACACCCAGCCCCCCTCCTCCTATACAGAGTAAGAAGCTGTTTTAGCCCTGTGTTTTGCGAGCTGTTTAAAATGTCATTTTTCTCTTGTTTCTCTGACTTCAAAGGCGCCGCGCTGAGCTCTCACTCCCTCTTGCCAAATCCTCCAATCGCTTCTGATTTAGTGAGTTGGCCATGGGCCGAATAGCACCGGTACAGGCCCGTTAACAACTGGTTGAGGGGTGGGGAGAGGAGAAGGCAAGAATGAGAAAAGAGGAGGGTATATGAGGGGAGAAACAAATGAGGCAATGTGAAAAAGGAGAAGAAGTGAGCTGAAATTGAGACAGAAATAGGAGGAGTGCTGAGAGAAGCTGGTCTGCTAACAACACAAGGAGGGGGACGGGTGTGTGGGGAGTTAGAGAGATGGGAGCTGGATATAAGAGGAGGGGGGATCGATTGAAAAGAGAGGAGAGTGTGAAGGAGGGAGATAGAAAAGTGGGGAGGAACAGATCTATGAGGTGGAGGAAGAAGGAGGGCTGGAGGACCACTCGAAAAGCCGAGAGGAGTGAAGGGGAAGCGAAAAAGGAAAGCAGAAGGAGAGGAGGGTGAGCATGTGGTTAAAGAGGATCAAGGAAGACGGGTGAAGGGGAGGCCTGGCCAGCGAGGGAAAGAAGAAGAAGAAAAAGGGGGAGAAATGAGAGAGAGAGGGAGAGAGAAAGAGAAGAGCGCACATGGACACAGGAAGTCTGGCGCTTTCCATTCACATGCCAAGTCATCAGATGGTGGTGTGTGTTCACACCCCGGAGATGTCGCAACCAAACGCACCCCACTCCCTTCAAATCACTGCTACCGACAATAAGCAGCTGTTCACATGTTGGATGAGATGATAGAAAAGTCTTTCTGTCACGGCAGCAAATGTGCCTCAGAACAAATGCACGCTTCATTCAAAACTCCACTGTCGAAAAGATTTAATCACTTTAAGTATTCAATTTTTTTTAATAATCTTTTCACTGATGTGACCTTTTAGGTAGTTTGAATCTTAGTCATACTTACTCTGAGGTCAACCTGATTAGATGCAGGGAAACATTCAGGAATGTATTTAAATGATGTTCTAGTTTGCTTGAAATATCAAAGCATACACGAGAGTCTAATTTGGAATGGAAATGCATTTAATGACTTTACTGGCTTTACTTAATGACTTAATGACTTAATGCCTTTAATGCGTCAACAACTTTCAAACAGTCCGACTCATTAAACAGATTTCTTTGGCCTTGTTGCATATTTTATTTTAAATTTATAAAAGTGCAGCACGCATGTCTGGGTAAAATCTTTACAAAAGTTTACAAAAAATAAGTGTGGGTAAAAATTTGTAAAGAGTGTGATCACTAAATGTAAAATGCATGCTAAAAATTACTGGGTCAAAATTAAGTCTATTATACTGCCATGCAATCTGATTTAACGTTCTTTTGACCATTAGTACTATTTTTATACTACTCAACAAGCTTAAGTTTTACCTCAAAACTGTCACATATGTTTTTTTAGTGTACAAAATGAAGTGCCTATGATGTACATGTAACATATAATTACCAGTAACTGTAAATTATCCCTAACAAATCGTGAGATGAGAGTTTATAAAGAGCTAGAGGGGGATAATAACACTTCATAACCGTAACCATATTGTAGTTTAGTAAATAACTGCACAGTAATAGTAATAGTAGTAATAATTGGTGCTTTTCTACCCACACACTGGATAAAAAGTTAACCAAGTCAATCTGGGTCCATTTTGATTTCAGTGTGCATGTATTTTTTATTAATTTGACAGTTTACACTCTGCCCCTTCCTCACTACGTCCAGTCGTAGCTCAGCTGGCTGCAGCCTCCACCAGCTGTCTCCTCTGCACAGGGGGTCGTCTTGCACACTGCACCCGGGATGTGCTCCTTGTACCCTGGGTAGCGTTGGTGAGGTGGGGGTGGGGGGGGTCAGGTCTGTCTGAGACTCATCCACTGCTGACTCATCTCACACACACACACACAGGCAAGCTTCTCCTCTCTCGCTCTTTCACTCTCTCGCACTCTTGAGAGGCAGCTCAGACGCCAGGCTGAGGAGTCAGGGATGACGGCCAGTGGGTGCCGTCAGGCGGTGGTAATCTGACTGGATTACCAACCAGGTGGAAACATTCAGCCTCTCTACTCCTCCTTCTCCTCCTCCCTCTCTCCCTCTATCATTTACATGCTCATTTTTTCCAGCTTTCTTTTCATTTTCTTCCCCTCTTTCTTTCTGTCTTTCTCTCTCAGTGCCTTCCTTAACCTGCACGCATTTCACATAGTCAGTGCCCAACACATGAACACACAAACTACAGACTTCTGTATCTCTAATTCTACAAGAAACCTACAAAAACTTACAAACTCATGCACATTCACATATTCAGCTCTTTCCACATTATGCCAGTTGTTTGTGTGAAGGTGTGTGCAGGTAGGAGGATAATAGGGCGTGTCTCAGCTGCTGCTGTGCCCATCAAAACTAAAGCTGAGAAACTTCCAAGAGAGTAGAGACACTACTGACAGCCTCATGATGAATGGACAGGGCGTCTGCATGCAACGCACATACATACGCCCACTCATATTTATAGCAGAGAAATGCAAAATTTCACTGCAGGATCTCTTGCATCACTAACAAGGCTGAACACATGGAGAAGAGTGAGGAAGGAAATTAAATGAAAACAAAGGAACAAGAAGAATAAAAAAAGGTCAGGGGAGAAGGCCAAAGAGAAATGACGATGATGATGAAAAGGAAATAAAGAAGTGGTTATTTAGTCTAAGCAACACATTGTGATTATGGTTTATTACTTTTTTAAGCATGGAACACACTGCTTTAGATAGAAACCTTTAAAAGGATTGTTTGTACAGTTTGTCTACCATTTGACCACATGACTAACATGAATGTAGGCTGTATTACTAAGTCACACACATGCACGCTCTCACACATACACATTCATGTAAACAAAAACCGTCTGCTGTCTGGGAAGTGCCACACCTGTTCAATGACAAGCTCTACCACGCCCTCCATAATGCTGCACACCTGTGCTACTGCAGGCTAAACCTAACCTTAATCACACGCACGCACACACACACACACACATACACACACTTGCACAACTACTGCCCAGGGGCTAACATCACAGAAAGGGGAAGAAAGAGAGAAAGAGCGAGAGACAGGAATAAAAGCAGAGAAGTAAAACAGGGAGGGTAAAGAAAGCAAGACAGACACAGAGAGACAAAGGCTTTCCCACTGCTCATATCAGTAATCTAAACGCCTGTGTAATATCATTGTGGGGTTTTATCAAATGGGGGCTGAGTCTTATGGCGTTGGTATGCGGCTGTCATTCCATCACCTTGTCAAGCGCGACCATATTCAAGCAGACACCATGCTGATCTAAATAAGAGGCTTCGGCAAATTGATGGATTGCAGGTTTTCTGGGATATGAAGAAAAGGGGGGGATGAGAGGAGTTCTTTTTTTTTTGGAATTTCTGTAAGTGATACAACCAGTTTGTGAGAGGGCAAAAATGTGTGTGTATGTGTGTCTTTTTCCAAAAATCTGTAACAAACCCCGCATCTTAACCCTCCTCCTGCCCTGGTATGGCCAACACAACATCATATCTACCCCCTGTGCTGAGGCCTAGGGCCAGGCATACAGCTTTCTGAATCTCTAAGGGGGACGAGCACAAAGGTAACCCCCATCCTAACCTCCGAGCAAACACACACACGTGCCCCAACCCCCATCCCAAAACAACAATCCTCTATGCCCATCATGTCAGTCAAAACCCCATCAGGGACATGCATGGAGAGTCTGGATATCTGGAATCTCAATACAGTGTCATGCACCTTGAAACCCAGTGAGAGACCCTCTTGAATATATTTCAATAGCATTATCTCCCTGCATTACTACGCTTCTTTTCTTTTCAGCATTACGGAATCATTTTAAAATTGGACCATAATACATGTCAGCCAGTAGCAATATCAGTTTAAGTGGAATACAATCTGTTCAAATCGTTATGCGGCAAACATGCAGGTTAGATGTCTGTTTGTCAAAGGTTTAATGACGTGGAAATAATTTTGGTAAAATCACTTAAGTCATATTTAAAGCAGCCATGCATAAAATATTTTATATATTTTACCAATATAAAAGAAAATTATCAGTATGAATTATTATAAATTTTATTTAAATATAGAATAACGTAGAACTATAATTATGTGAATTACTTAGTATTTATCAGATAAATATAGCCTACTGCTGAATAATACACAATATAATACACTTTGAACATTTACAATAACACATGTGCTGAGTTACTGTAAATTTATTAAACGTGAATCACGCTACATATAGTGTAAAATGAAAATAGAAAATTAATTCGTATATGTGGTGCACATATACGCTACATTTATTTATGTTAATGTTCACGAAGATTATAAGAACATTTCTGACAGAAAGCAAGCTGAGAGAATTATTGTTTGTAATCAGGTTTCCTCAGACCAGAACCAGGACCTGAAGCGTACCAAACATCAGAGTTTCTATTTCTGCAAACAAAGAATTGTGACGAGCTCATTGTTTTCACTGGAAACTAGAAACTGTGTATACTTTTTTAAAAATTCAGACCTCGAGGTCTGCGTCGGTTTTGCTGTTGTGTAAAACTAATGAATATGCAAATAAGTGGGGACAGAGACTATGTGGATCCCACACACAACAGAAGATATCATTCACATGTCCGAGTTAAAGAACCCGCTACATTTACAAAAGATAACTAATGAAATTTCTCATCAGACACGTTTGGACTCATTCAGTTAGTCCAGCAGACACTGTATGATTTCGAGCGGAGCCTTTTTTTTCTTTCTCTCCCTCTCTCTACGCACACACACCTTCCCATCCCCCCTCCTTCCCTATTGAGACAGGATACCAAAGCTACTTGTTAAATCTAATGCATGCACTGTCAACCCATTCGCACCCCGTCACGTCCCCGCTCAATATAGAAACCGGATTTTCTGGTATTACCCGCACCTCTATTAGCCAGAGTCCCCCACCGCACCCCACCACTGCGACCCCCAGTTTGTGACCAGTACAAAAACCAGCATGTGCCCCGAACCCCCCAGCACCAAACCAGTATGCTCCTGGAAGCCCGTAACCACATATGAGGGAGAAAACGTTGCAAAGAAACTGCAGAAATAAGAAAGGCTCAGCTAACAGCTTTAATTTATTGTTTAATGGGAAATATAAGCAGTGGAATTACCCAATTCTAATTAATTACATCAAATGACAATGATTAGTACTTTACTAATTGATGAGACCATATAAATCTATGACAAGATTATGCCACCAAACGCCTAATAATCCCTGTGTGATAGAAGCAATAATCCTAGAGTATTTCTAAATTATTGAGAGATTTAAACGTCTAAAACAAAAATGCAGGTGTGTCGTAAATTTTAAGTTAAACTGATTTGAAAAAGATGGCAAATTTCCCTATTTGACTCATATTTTACCTTTACGCAATGTCCGCTTTCATAAACTGACAAATTATATTTATTTTCACATATTACACACAGCAAGTCGTTACGTCATAAACAGTTAAAAAAAAGTCAAACATAAAACTCTTTAAGATGTCTGCGCCTTTTTTGCCAATCCCTAAATGCCCACTGAGAATGAGTCTGAGCAGTTTCCTTCCACAGTAAATTCTAGTTCGTCCCAAAAAGCGTGAATGTTTCCCAAGTTTGCAGTATAGAAAACATATGCTTCAGAAAAAAGACAGCAACAGATTTTTAAGCCCTCACTTTTCCTTCCCAGACAACAAAAGAGCTGCATTTAAAACTGACCTGAGTGCGGAGCCATGGAGAGGTGGGATGAGTAGTATTTCCCGGGCTGGAAGTGAGCGGGGTGCTGCAAGGAGCTGTGGCCGCCTGGCGCCATCCGAGACGCGGCACTGTGAACCAACGCGCTCCGCTCTGTCAGGAGGTGCGGAGGAGCGAAATCTCGGCTTTCCATCCCGGTGAGAACGGATAAATCCCAAATCCAAAGTAAAATCCGGAGGCACTGAAGGTCTCAGGCACCCAGATGCAAATAATCCCTTTTATGAACTTCGGGGTCCCCTCGCATTGAGCGGAGTTTTGGCTTTGCGGGGTAGAAACTGAGTCCCCGTCATGTCCTACAAAAGAGAGAGCAGGAGGCACGTCAAAGCGCTGACAATAATGAGCCAGCCAGGGATACAGTGCTGCAGAGAAGAGTGAACCGAGAGACAGTCGCTGTTCACATTTAGACAAACAGTATTTACAAAAAGCTGCTCATATTTCACAAAAACGCTTTAAAAGACAACGTTTACGCGTTGTTCTCACTACTTTGGTGCTATCGTGTGTTACATTTAGCGACGATTTATGACAGTCCAGGACGGCGAGTAAAGTCTGTTCTGCAGATAAAAAGGTTGGCGAACGGAGTTTATGTGGATTTACTCTGCTCTACATCGTTGGCCCCAACAGAGGAGTTTTGCCCCCTCCTCCTCATCCTGTGACCAAACACGATGCAAATAACGCACACGGGAGCTTTCTTTATCAGCGAAAAGAACGGAGAGCAAAGGGGGGAGATCTGGCTCAGGTACAAACAAATGATGCATATACAGTACAAGAGTTCACAGTGGTGAAAAGCCTTCCTCCATTAACGACGAGTTTTTAGGTCTTCAAACTGAACAAGAACTGGTCATAAACAAGGGTCGAAATGTGAAATATGTAGAAAACCTTTTGCGCAAAGCGTAAATACACAAAAGAAGCTTTTATCCCAAATTATGGCAGCTAAAATCTACTCTCCAATCTCAGAGACCCCAATAGTGTCATAAACAGAGAGAACTCACGAAATACTTTGATTTTTTATGTAAATTAGGTTTGATCTCTTTCCTCATCTAGTTGTCATAAAATACATACACGTAACACGTGTTTGTGTCACTTTAGGGGCCAATATTGAAAATGTCCATTGTTGTTTAAAAAAGCAATGAAAGGTTAGGTTGACACGTAGTAACACACACACATTGTTGCCTATATGTCCAATGGTGTTTACTGTATTGCTTTTAAATAGAAAAGTAACAATAATAGATTCAATCAGATTTCACAGCTAAACTTGTTCCACCTTTAATATCTATTTTTATTTATAATGGTGCTTATTGATGAAACAGCTATTTCTAATTACTGCGGAGTCAGCAGCAGTGGTCCTTGTCTCCTGACAGTGCACACGCAATGCATCTCTGCTACATATACAGTAGATATATGTTACACTGTAATCACAAACACAAATCAAATCACTTCTATGCTCCAGTGCGAAAGAGCGGAGCAATAAACAGTGGAATAGACTAGGAAATCATCGACTTTATATGTATGCCTTATAGCCTAGGTCATTTACTTAAACAGGGCCCCCTGTGACTCTCAGATAGGGAGAGCTGGGTGCCTGTGTTCACCAAACACACCTCAGTACATCTATTAGGCCTTTCAATGCATGGCACGTCCATCTAGCGCTCTGTAGATGCTGATAGCACCTCCCAGAAATCAACGATAAAGGAACAAAGAAAATATCAAATGCTCTGGTGGACCAGGGGCTTATGAAGTGCATAAGAATATAGGCTGCATGAGCTCAAATATTCAAAGTCTCCTTTGACGCACACACACACACACACACACACACACACTCCCTGCCTCTCACTCACACTCACAAACACGCACACACACACTGGTCAAGGACTCCAACTTTCAGGAATTGTGTTTTTGGGAGGGGGATTAACAAAGTTCAGCAGTTCTGCCAGATCCTACAAATGTGTGTATGTGTGTGTGTGTGTTGTGTGTGCGTGTGTATAGTACGCCCAAGCATAAAATATCCAATGCATGCAAATGTCAAAAATGCTTCCCCCAAGAAAATCTGCAAGTGCATTTAAATAATTTAATTACCCTTTTGTTTTTGAGAACCACGTCAACGCTTCTGACCACATCAGGTCGACAGTAAGAAGAAATTTGTGGATAAAAAGCAAAAGAAAGCCAGGCTGCTGTAAGCGCAGGAAGGCAAAATGGACTCTCCCCTGTCCCCTAGGCTGTGAGAAACAATGGACCTTCTCTACGGGACATCAATCATAAACCACTCTCATCTGACATTTGTCTATACATTTTTAAATTTGCAGGCCGTAAACACACGTCCTCGATGTTTACATTGTACGTCAACAGAGAGCCACTCAGGCTACATTTAACAACCTGAATCTAAATCCCGTGTTATCGCACGCCACGCAAACAAATCGACGCGAACGGATCCTGTTCAACAGTTTGGGAAAATGATCATTTGGATCCGCTGTGTTGTGTGTGTGTGTGTGTG
>JAUBNQ010000011.1:6770562-6789085 GCA_032353495.1 Ctenopoma kingsleyae
AGCGGTCTCAGTCTTGTAATGCTACAGTAATTGGAGGCTGAGCTTTTGGGGTTAAATCTTGTTGTTGTCTCTAAGTGGATGCACGTGGATGTGTTTCATTGTATTCTGCTTTGAGCCTATGTTACCTGTTGCTGCTTGTTAGATTAAAGGTTTTTCTTTTCTAGATTGAGTCTATTGATTATTTACAAATTGTTAGATTTTCCACATAACATGAGAGGTGTCGTTTTTTAATAGCAAAAACGTACAATAAGTGTGTACTTTAGACTTGAGTGTTATTGAAGTTTTAATTGTATATATTTAAAGTGATTTTATCTTTCAGGATAAGCTGTTTTGGTCTGAGCCTGAGACAGTTTGACACAATGCACATTTTTATATTTGCCATTCCCTCTCAAAATGTGACCTGTATACTCTTTCCTGGTATGATTAGAGGCATGTATTGGCATGCATGCATATCGAAATAGACTGAAGCAGTGTCAATTTAAAAAAGTGTCCCACACGTAACATGACGATTTGTGACCACTAGTGGGCGCCCGAGTATTTGAACAGTATCGAAACCAGCGGACTGTGTCGTCTTCATTCAGCTCCTCGACTATAATCCGTAGTTCCTGGATACGCGTTCAGAAAAACTAGGTTTGTTATTATCGTTTTATACGGAGTTTCCTTTAATCCCTACTTTATACGCGCACAAAGACCAAACTTTTTAGCGACAAATTAGCGGACAATGTCAGGAAATCACCGATGATGACGTGACCAGCGCAGCTCTGCGCAGGAGACGCGGAGAAATGTGAGTTAACAAACGACCAACGGTTACGTTAGCCTGCTAGCTAAACGCTTTAATCATCACGGGCTGTAAGTTAGGTTATTAATTAATCTAATGTCAGCGTTTGTTTAAGTGGGCATTTCACAAAAACAAGGAGGTTAAAGCGTGTAAGTTGTTTAACTCAGTTGTCTCTGTGTGCATTCACAGAGCGCCACGTCACTGAACGGTGGAAGAACAACGCACCCGGAACTTAGTCAGAACCCCTGTTTGGACCGACAGAGATCAGAGGGTTACACTTCACCGCAAACCTTCACAGTGTAGCATCTCTATCTGTGTTGTTTATCTATTCCCTTACTGGAGAAGGACCATACAGTAAGCGGTCCAAAATGACGGCGTCAAACTCAGGTCTTATCATGAACGTGGTGAACAGCATCGTGGGAGTCAGTGTGCTCACCATGCCCTTCTGCTTCAAACAGGTAAGTCACCTGCGGCAAATCCTCCTCCCCGAGAGTATCAGAAACACGGTTTGTTATGACTTTGTATAAAAAAGGAATGTCCAATATAAGATAATACAACCACAACGTAGATTTTAAGAAAAATAATTCATATAATTGATTACCTGATAACATAGGCAATAATAGTCATAATAATAATATTTATCTTTTGTCATTGTTATAAAGTTGGATCACAGACACCTTGTTCTAATGCACTCAATGATTCTAATATTTCATTTGTATTAAAAGTTGCATTAAATGCCCATTTAATGTTGGATGCATCATTTATGATGATTTTTTTGGTCATGTAATATTTTTACAAAAGTGCCAGGTTATGTTTTATTGCACATTTCCTTCCTGTCATAGAATATACCAATTCGTCAGACTCTCATGGGTGGATGTGTAGTGGACATCCTGTATAAGAATATGTTGTTTATTCATTTTTTTGACCATCAAATGTGTGTGTATAGTTTTTCTCATATTATTTCCTTTTCATAGACCCTGATGTTTTGAGTTAAACGCCTTTCAGTATGTTTAATGTGATTCCTCTTTGGACTGGTGTTATAATTTTAAAGATTGCATGGATAGTTTAGGTAGCCAAGTTACTTCCACATATCCATAACTAGAATTATTCTGAATTATTCTGAATTATTCTGTCTTTCAGTAAAAAGACCAGATTTCAGGACAATTCTATGAAAGTATGTATAATGTTTATTTACTCTCTTTATATCCTCTCACAGTGTGGTATAGTGCTGGGAACTATACTGTTGTTCTTTTGTTCATGGATGACCCACAAGTCTTGCATGTTCCTGGTCCATACAGCTAGCAACACCAAACGAAGGACCTATGCTGGATTGGGTAAATTTAAATTAATATATGTATATAAATAAATGTTGCATTTGCTGATTTTGGATTGTGACAGTAGGTTAGTCTCAATGCAGTACACGAGAAGGTTCCTATTGGATACTTTTACTGTTCTTAGCATTCAGCTTTTGGCAGAGCATCAAGGGGGGGGAGCCTTCTTTTGCACCGGAAGCAGCAGCATCTGCTCTTTGTTTTAAATAGAGCAAGAGGTTTGTAGTTAGCAGTAGCGAAAATAACTCTTATGACTGAACAAACATAAAATGGGGTCAGCTACTGAAATTTAAACTTGGATAACAAACCACACAGACCTTCAGTCAAACCTCTCTACTGTAGTGTACACAGTGAATAATCACTCTTGTTAGAAATTTTAGGTAAGCATACTCAGTGTGGTTCAAGCTTAGACTTTATCAAAATAGGAACTATTTTAGGACACTGCCATATGTTTGTTCACATGTTGTTCACATTTGCATCTTTCAGCCTTCCATGCTTATGGGAAACCAGGAAAAACACTGGTTGAGACAAGGTAAATCTTATTATTTATTCACAACATATATTAGAAGTTACTATGTTGACTTGATTTTCTCCAAATAATTATCAAAGACATTACAATATTTGGTCTTTTGAAGACGTTGAGTTCATTTAAAATAAAAATTAAACATAATAATATAAATAAGATATATTTCCCAAATCATCCACATTGATAACAGTTTAAGATAACACCTGGCTCATTGTCTCTTCCCTCTGTTTCTGCAGTATGATCGGTTTGATGTTGGGGACCTGTATTGCCTTCTATGTCGTTATTGCTGATTTGGGCTCAAATTTCTTCGCTCAGCTGTTAGGTTTACAGGTATCCTCATCGTTATATGGCATCTTTGTCCTCAGTCTTTGAACATATACTGTATACCAGGGGTCAAACTCAGTTTTATCCTGGGCCACATCAGCATTACGGTTCCTCTTACAGGGCCACTTGTAACTGTGGACTATATGCAGTGGCAGACGCGTCCTTATATGCAAAGTAGGCCGTTGCCTAGAGCGGCACTTTGCCAGAGGCAGCATAATGTGGGCCAAAAAAAAATTAGCTGAAAATCATGTGACTATCGCTGCAACCATGGTGCTCACATTTAAGCAGGTCTTTTAAAAAGGCTGAACTGCAAAGTGTTTCTTTGGAAATCTCCATGTCGATCTCTGATGAGGACTGCGCCATAGACAGTGTGCAAAACAAGTGAGTGTCACCATATGATTAGCTCTAGTCTTGCTTAAGTACAGTACCCACAATTTACAACTATAACATATGATGCTGTGATTTCAAATAATTTTACCTGTCGAGAAGACGCTAATAACGTTAATTGTTCACGACGCATGGTGGATACGGTCAAAACTGATGACAGCTTGTGAGCAGCACACATAGCTGTTGTGCTCACTGTTGCTGGTTGTCATGTTATTATCCTGATGATGCAGGGGTTCAGTGAACAGTCAGTACGTTTTGGGTCCAGTTTAACAATGAGAGGAGAACAGTTCTTTTTTCTTTCTTTTTTTCTCCGTTGCTCTTGCGGGCCATGTAAAATGAGGGATTGGGCCGGATTTAACCCAGGGCCCTTGAGTTTGACACCTGTTCTGTATACTATAAGTTTTGTTTCCACTGTACTCTTCTGTGTTCCTTTTGACTTTATTCTTAAGCAATGAAAACTGTTACAATTGTAGAAAATGTTGGAAAAACATTGAGGTTATATCTGAATCTGTATCTGTAATATGTTAATAATCTTGTTTTATCATGTCACACTCTTCTCTGAAGGTGACTGGCAGTTTTCGCGTTCTGCTACTGATCGCCGTGTCTGTGTTAATCGTTCTCCCTTTGAGTCTGCAGAGGAACATGATGTCCTCTATTCAGTCTTTCTCAGCTATGGCTCTCATCTTCTATACCCTCTTCATGTTCACGGTGAGCACACCGACACACCAACAGCTACACTGTACACTGTAAATAACAGACTGCAGTATGAACACATGTTGGTTTTGCTTCCAAGCCTGAAATTTCAAGCTGTCCTTTTTTTAAATTTTTTTTAATGCTTTTATTAACTTGGCTATGGAACTGTACTGCACAAAGTATGAAGTATTTTATAATGTGCAATCATAATTTGACAGGTGGAGTTATTGTGAAAATGTGCTTCCTGTTACCTTTGAGAATTGTAAAGTTACAAAATAGCATTAGGATTGTGGAAGGTTACCGGGATTTGTATAACCATCCAGCCTGTCTGAAGGATCACTTTCTTTTATAATCATAGCGATAGCAAAATCTGTGTAAGTCACATTTATGTAGAGCAGTTTCATTAGCTTTTATGTGTTTTCCTAACATAGTACAGTTGATTCTGAAGCCAGTGTGTTCTTTACGATAGTTGTATTCTACAAAGAAATACTACATATACAAATACTGCAGACTGATATCCTGTTATGTTTTGTGTTGATTCTTTTTTAGTCACTCAATTGAAGAGTGCCACTGCCACACCAACACAATATTATATTGCTCCTCTGTTTTAAAGACAAAAGCCACACTAAATCACATCAGGCAGAAAACAAAGGTGCTCCCCAAGGGAGAAGATAATACTTGGAAAACGGCCACTAGAGACATTTTAAGCAGTGTAAGTGCAAAGTAAATGAAAGTCAGATGGCCAGTTCCACTAAATCACAAACCATTGCAACTTCAGGAAATTATCTATTTATATTTGCTCATTTATTATGAAAAAATGTGATCCATGACATAAGTAAACATGTCAAATGAATATTATATATTTTGCAACAAGTCCTATCCTCTGAGATTAATATTTTTTCTTCAACCTACAGTCCAGATATTCAAATTAAAATGCTACAGACCAGAGAAAAGAAGCAGTTGCTTACTTCTAAAAGGCTGGAACACACCACCATCAGTTACATTTCAATATTAGTGCAAACTCAATAGACAAGTGCACACGTTTACATGTATTTAGTGCAGTCCACTGCAGTTGTGTGTTGCCAAAGTAGCAACTGTTGTGACATTTTGCAGGACGTTCAGTGCTCTGTTGTTTGCATTTAACTTTAAATACACTGCTCTCTTATGACTTATGGATTTAGGCTGGAGTGCAGTCAGAGGTGCAGCATACTTAAACATCAGACGATTCAGCATAAATTTTCTGCCTTATGTGATTCAACTCATTTACTCTTTAAATACAAAACAAACTGTTGTTTTACTGATTTGTAGTGCTGCTTCTACAGACTTCAACCTGCTGTTTACAATGTCTCTGTGTAATGTGATGTTTAGTTCCATAGCATGGCGATAACCTGGAGCATAGGTGTGGTGTGTGTCTGGCTTTAGATCCAGGCCTGGCCTGGTTCCGGCCCAGTCCAGACCCCTAACCCTCTAACAGTGATGTATCTCCTTCCCTTATTCTTTTCGTCCTTCCCTTTGTTGTTCCCTTCTTTCCCTTCTACTCATTGCACTACTTTACTCATTTCTCTTCGTCTTTTTACCTCATGTCCTTCTACTCCCTCTCACTCTACTTTACTACTTCCTTTCTTCTTGTGCACCATTTGTTAACCCATACCCCCCACTCCACCCCTCCGCTTCTGCTTTTTCTGCTGCTGGTGCTGTAGATAGTGTTGTCATCTCTGCGCTACGGCATAATCTCGGGCTCCTGGTTGGAGCAGGTTCACCTGTGGCGCTTCAAGGGCGTCATTCAGTGCCTGCCCATTATCGCCACAACCTTCTGCTGTCACCCGTAAGTAAACCACAAAAACCACCCCCAAAATAACACCACCATAAGGGCAGTGAGGGGGGTGGAGAATGATGGAAACCTGGTGTTTTGTGTTTTATGCTCCTTAAAGCCCCCACCCCACCTACCTGAACCTTCCCCCATTCCTCTCAAATCATCCCCAATTTTCACCTTTAATTTGGGTTTGAGCTATCTCAGCTCTGTGTGTGTGTATGTGTGTGTGTGTGTGGTGGCAGTAATAATAAGCCAAGGAGTGTAACAAAGGGCAAATTTTGTCTTTGTTGCTCTCCCACAACCAACCCTCACCCAGAATGAGCAGCCTGGGACTGGGTGTGAAAGGCTGGAAGGTTGTTCTGTCCCTTGGGAATTTATCAGGCAGATAAAAGAGCAAGAAGTAGGAAACGCATGCTGACTGAAAACCTGTAAGGTAGTTTTTATCCAGATTAACCTTTTATATGCACCTTTTTTAAAATCAGATTTATGGTTTTGTTTTTATTCATTAGGTATCACTTTCATTACTTAACTTTTTCAGGTTTTTATTCAGTATGAGGGTTCCTCTTTGCTTCTCTTTATTTCTTTTTTCTTTACTCATTCATTACTTTCATTATCTGTCTGTGAATCGTTAGCATGGGCGCAGCCCCCATCGTCTTCCTAGTGCTCTCCCCTGACTTGTCTTCATTTGGTTCGGGCTGTAACTCCCCACCCCCCTCCTTCCCCTCAGATGGTGCTGTCCTCGTTCAAACACGGGCTGCTCAGCGGCTGGTGGCTAGGGCAGGTCAATATGGTGCGCTGGGAGGGTGTGTTTCGCTGTTTCCCCATCTGTGGGATGGCCTTCGCCTGTCAGTCGTAAGTACTCCTCCCACCCCGCCACCCGCACAGGACCATGTAATGAAATTATAGGAGTCAAACAAGACTATAAAGAAAAGGTTGGAAGCTTATTGGTTCAAAATAGGGAAAATCTGGCAGTAGATATTATGTGCAGGGTAATTCCATAAATGTGTGGGCTTTTCCACTCACAGACACAGCAAGTTGAATCTTTCATTGCTGCATGTTGATACTGAGCAAATGTCACAATTAGTACATGTATACTTAAATCAATCCTTGAAGCCACAGTGGAGGTTTGGGGTGAGTTTGTTGTGGTAGAGATGGTGTGGTTGGTGAGGAGCTTTTAGTTGCAAAGTGAGTCTGCTCAACTATTTCTGCTCCACTATTCAGTCTGCCCTCTCTACAATTAACCTGAGACTAAGACTGTCCATGCTAATGCTTTTTTTGCGTAACAAGAATAAAACTCAGTTTTATTTACCGTACTCCATTACAGAAAGCAAACACATGGGGGAAAACAGTTCCATTCAGTTATTAAATTTTTTTATTTTTAAAATGAGCAAAATACTGAATGTGGTTGAAGATGTAGCTAGTGTGGAAAATGTTGTACATAGTATTTTATTTTATTTATTATTTGGACATGTAGTAAAAGGGATTTCACACCAATCTTCATTCCATTAGATTAATAGATCACTATACTGCATGTCACTCTTCAGTGCCTCTTTAAGTCACCAAATTCACTAATTTCTCCATTTTGTCATCCATCTGTGTACTCTATCACTTCCCCCTTATGTCCTGTCCTTTATGCTTCAGTGCTTGTATAGCTTTTCTATGAGTTGTACAGATGATGGGTAACCTGAAAGTCTATAGAGATCTGGGTGTATGAAGTCTCTGGGGAAGCATGTAGGGAGTGTTTTGGTGAGGTCATTAGGGGCCAGACATGTGGGTGGTGGTGGTGGTGGTGTATGGGTTTGTTTTGTGTGAGAGAGAGTGAGGCAAGTGGCAGGAGTGGGTGACCGTAGCCTTGAGACTGAAACAAGAGCAATTAATGTAATTGCACAAAGCCAACATAACATTATGGTATAGCGAGTGTGTTCATTAGCAAGTGAGGTGTGTGCATGTTATAAGAAGAAGAAAGTGTGAGGTTGTGGATGTTTATGTGTCTGTTTTGTGCGTCGGCTCCCACTAGCAGCGCTGAGTGATATTTGGCAGGATGATTTCTTGGCCTGTGGTCAGGCCGAGCGAGGCAAGCGCTCCGTTAGGCGGCAGGCAGCTTAAGCCAAACCACTAATCAACACATTGGACTGCCGCCATCTTACAGACACACTGATGTATTCACAGGCTGATTAAACAGCTCTCAGCGCATTGGATTTTTATTACATTCATGAAATGTGTTTACTTTCAGTTAAAACATTACTTAACATCACCATTACGATTGGATGGGAGCTGGCTCTGTTGTTTTTTTGGCTGCACGTTTGAATAGGAGCAGTTAGCTCATAATAGGGGGACATAAGAAAAACATGCGGAGACAGTGTCCCTCTGTGATGCTACTGTCAGCATGCATTCAACTCCAAGCTAATGATATTATCTACAGCATATACGCTCCCAACATACACACATTTCCCCACGTTCACTTTGAAGAGCTTCTCTGTTATATTTCCTCTGTTTAAGGGCAGCGTTAAAACAAATAAAAACACATTAGCCTCTCAGTCAGAGCTATTGAGTGACCATTAGGTGCTTTAGCTCCCCACTTATAATATGCCATTTTATTTAACCTTGGCTATGGGATTTACTGGTTTGCAGATTAAACAAGCGTCAAGGAATGGCACCATGGGACAGTGCTTGCTCATAAAACCAGCGTGTGTGAAAGAGAGACAGGCCAAGAGAATGAGAGGCAGAAAAAGCTATCTCTCGCTCACATTTCTTCTCTCTATGTTTCTTCCTTTCACATATATATGAAAGAGAGAGAAAGAAAGAGAGGAGGCATGTACAAAGATTCTGCCAGGAAAGTTTATATTGCTCTAAAATCTGCCAGGCACTTGCTGTTATATAGAAGCCAGTAAATTTAGTGGTTAATGTGCCAGTGTTCCCCACTACCCTCATTTATAGCACAGAACAGACAATGACACGGACACCTGGGTTAGACAGTCTCAGGTTCAACCTCAACCAGCCTTGAATCTTGTTACCCATTCTGTGAATGGTGCCACACACACGGACACACACATATGCACACAATGTGCTAGGACTTGTACATACTTCACGTCCACTGCCATAACATTACTTCTATTCACTGCAGTTATGAAAACAAATGCATTTTATGCTGCAATTAAAAACTTCAAACATTTACTGTTAGCTCATTAATGTGTATGAATCAATTTGGTCTTGTATTTTTGTGCATGTCAGAATTTACTGTCACACAACTTATATTTGGATGTGTATTACAGTGACTTCCAGGCATCAAATTTATGTTTGGGTACAATTTTTGCAGTCAACGATAAATGGATTATTAATGAATCATGAATGATTTTATAATCAGTCCGACAAGATGTATGACTGCAACTTAGAAGACAAAACAAATCTTAAGTCGATATGTTCCTTATAAGTGCCTTATAGTGTTAAAACGACAATGGCCTAAAAAAAGCAAAAAAGAAATCACTTGTCTGTGTTGGATGCTGACAAGGACATGAGGAGATGCATCATTTGATAATTAAGTGGCACAAATGGGCTTCCATATGGCTGCTTACTTTAAAAAAATCTAGAGCAGTTTCCAGTACCAGATTTTAACTAAGTAGATTGTCATATTGTCAGCTGTATAAGCAGAAAAAAGCTTTGCCCATTAGTGTAACATTTATTTCCCATAGCAAAAGTTGTACGTCCAAGAATTCAGACAGCACATGCATGCACAACAGTGCAGGATGTTTTTGGGCTGATTGTCTCTCACAGGCAGGTGCTGCCAACCTATGACAGCCTGGACGAGCCATCCGTCAAACGCATGAGCACCATCTTCACCTCGGCCCTCAACGTAGTCACCATCTTCTACATCACCGTGAGTGGAAGTGCCATTGCCATTCACACCAGTCACATCTGCCTCTGTCACAGCTGTCACATGGAAACCTTGTGATTCTTCTGATATTACATAAAGACACCTTCAGCTCAGTTCCTACAACTTACTGAATGATGCCAGTTACTGTTTTCACTGTCTTAGTGTTTGAGTTACAGACTTTTAAAATTAGAATTAGTGGTAAAAGTGTCTTATTATTTTAATCTTGAATGAAAAAGTCCAAATTTCATGTTCCAGCAGACAGCAGAGCAGATGTCTCATGCATGTGCACGCAGTTTCATTTAGAAAACGAAGTTAAATTGAAATAAAACTTAATATTAATTTCTGCTCTTTTGATTTCCTATTTTTCAACCCTGTGTTTGGTCCCCTCTACTACTCTCTTAGGTGGGATTCTTTGGTTACGTCAGTTTCACCGAAAATATTGCAGGCAATGTGCTGATGAACTTCCCATCTAACCTGGTGACGGAAATGATCCGTGTGGGCTTTATGATGTCTGTGGCCTTTGGATTCCCCATGATGATCTTGCCTTGCCGCCAGGCCATCAACACGATGCTTTTTGAGCAGCAGGTGAGCACAAATACAACTTGTAGACTTATTTAGACCGTAGATGCTCTGACAACAGTTTTTATGCTCCACACACCATAAATATATAATATATTTTAAACTTTAACTCCTTATTATTGAAATAACAGACACTCTGTATTGTCTGTGTAGTGCAGTTTGACAATTATAAAATTAGACTTGTGCTGCTCCATGTAAACAGATGCCCCTGGAAACACCTACTGTATAACATATTTATGATGCCTATTGATTTTTTGTCATCTCCAGATGTGAGTGTAGGCACATAAACATCTCTGACTTGTTAAAATAATGTGATATGTACTGTTTCTAATGGAGTTTAGACGCGTTCCTATGGATGTTTTTGGGATGCATAGGAATGTATATCTGTTATTTTTCAGCCCAAACAGAAATTCTACTACAGTAGGTTTGTTTAGGTGGAAATCAGACTGGCAGTGTGCATAGTACTGGTAATATTATGCACAAAGATTGCTTGCATTCAAATCGAGATTGCTTAATAATTTTTTTTCTTTTTGTCTTTCCTCTATTCCTCTGTTTCTATCTTACAGCAGAAGGATGGGACATTTGCTGCCGGAGGATACATGCCTCCTCTGCGCTTCAAGATGATCACCCTCTGCATTGTGTTTGGCACCATGCTGGGAGGAATTCTCATCCCCAATGGTACATCCTGTGTGTGTGTGTATGTGTGTGGACAATTGGGCATGGATTGAAATTGCATGTGTGTTCATGTGTGTACAGCTTGGTCTTTACGGTGCATGTGTTCCTTTATGTGGGCGAAGTAACCGGAGGAGCTTTATGACATGTGTGTGAATGTGACTTTACGAGTCAGTGACTGTCACACTCTAACACAGTCCTTAAATCAGGGCCCTAACTTTTATCTCCCTTTAGATGGGTAGACGGGAAGATAGGGCTATTATTCTCCCAGACTCATTCACTGTCTCACACAGACACACACTGTTCCATGTACACGCCAATACTATCTCTCTGTCAGGTTCTTTTGAACCTCTCTGTCCCTCTCCCAAAAGGCTGTGAAATGGTGTAGATGTAAAAGTTAGCATGAGCTTATGTTTTATTCATCTTTAATGTAGCAGTTGATTGTTTTGACACACACACACACATACACATACGTGCATGCAGAACAGATTTGGATGGCTCTTTGTGTATCTAATCAGA
Organism: Ctenopoma kingsleyae; assembly: GCA_032353495.1. Lineage (NCBI taxonomy): Eukaryota > Metazoa > Chordata > Actinopteri > Anabantiformes > Anabantidae > Ctenopoma > Ctenopoma kingsleyae. The sequence continues at coordinate 6,782,056 of JAUBNQ010000011.1, forward strand.
CTAATAGACTGAGGAAAAGGGAGGTAAGGACCCTGGGGAGGATGGCCACTAAATCTGAGGGAGACAATATGGTGTCCGTCTTCTGGATGAACGATGGGTTTCCGGGCGCGATGCCCAACCAGCTTGGTCCACAGAGACTGGGGTGTGGCCAGGACATGCTGCTGGCAGAAGTGGGGTGCCATGCACGGGAAGCCTGCATGGGGGCTGGGTGGGTGGCGGTTATGAATGGCAGAGGCAGGTATGAATGGAGCCAGGAATAAGGAGCACAGATTTTGGAAATTGCTTTGAGTATTTTTAGCAGAAGAGACATGGAACAGTGTGCACAGCAGGACACAAACCTCACACTGGCAGTGTGCCATCAGATGAACTCAAGTATCTCTTTATGAAGACCCACTGTCAATTTCCAAATGTGTTCATTTCATTTGATTTTACAAGAAATAATATATCTAATATATTTTTTAAACAAACAATAACATCAATGTTAAGGCTGTCTTGGTCAAGTTTGTTCTTTAAGTTTTTATACATTCACTTTTGGCCATTATTTCACTTCCCTGCAATATACCACAAGATAATCTGTGTTTTGTTTTTTTCACTCTCTTTAGTGGAAACAATTCTCGGTCTGACTGGAGCCACCATGGGCAGCCTAATCTGCTTCATATGTCCCGCTCTCATCTACAGGAAAATCCAGAAGAATGGAATCATTGCTCAGGTTAAATAGTTTTAGCATTCTCTCTATCATTGAATCAGGGAAGATATGTTTATTCACTGCTTCTGACCTACTGTGCTTCTTCTCTTTATGTCTTTCCTGTAGCTGGTACTTTTTGTAGGTCTGGGCATCCTGCTGGTCAGCACCTTTACCACCCTCTCAATTTCAGCAAGTAGTCCCAGCAGCAACGTCCAAGTCCCTCCTCCTCCGTTAGGTGACACAAAGCTGCTTCAACCAGACCTCCCAGAACCACACGGTAAAGATCATGACATTTGTCAATGGCAGGCAATCACTTAAATACTTGATGGACTGTAGATAAAAGTGGTTTTCTAATGAACCATGGGCCAGAGTTTGTCTGTAGCATCTGAGATTGGCCAAAAGCGCTCCATGTAATTATTTGATGCAAATGGCACTGGTGGCACAGGAGCCATGGTTATTTCTTGTTTTATTTCTAAAGTCATACACTGCAGTACCCTAGCAGAACAACGGAAAGAGAATAGAAGCAAGTGCCAGACAGACTAAAACAAAAGCACAATGCCACAGCAAAAGAAAAAATATCTTTCATCTCTGTGAGAATAAAAGATGGAGATAGACAGAGTGACTGATAGACAGACAGGCAAGGTGAGGAGATAACCTCTTGATAATATCTGAGAGCAAGGCTGAGTGCTTGACATTGATGGAGCGAGAGTGATGCCCTTCAAACTCCAGCAATTTCCAGCACCCCTCTACCTGTGTTCATTTCTCCTTTCACCCCTCCCCCCAAAAATACATTGTCTACCCTCCGCCCCCCCCCATATCTCCTGTGGCAGCTATAAAATGCCTGCAAGCTATGGTTGTGTAAAGGGAAGGGGTTGAAAGGGGCTTGAATGGGGTAAAGGGGTGCAGACGAAACAAATGGAGATGATCTGTTCAGGAAATTTGTGGTAATATTCTCAGTTCTAGGGTAAAACAGTAGAGACTTTTAGTTTCACTTCCTCTTTGTGCTACTCTAAGTCCATCTTTTTCTAATTGTTTCATTGACAACAGCAACATCTTTCTTTATCTGAATTCTTCTTGACATTATTGGATTCTTTCTTCCCATTTTTCCACATAAAAATGATGTGATTGACCTTCACACACTTCCTGTTTATCATGTTCTATTTTAATTAATCACCCTTTCTTTTCTCTAGGCTCTCGGTTGTGTAAATACAGTATTGTCATCATCAGTATTTGCTGCCATCTAGTGGCTTTATGAATCAGAAATTAGCACCTTTTGTGTTTCAGTGTGAACACTCCGTGTGAGATATTCCTGGGTGTTATTTCATTTTAATATGTGCAATAAACACCAATGTATAAAAAAATATTAGATGTCAAAGCCAGTCCAGTACAGTCATTTTACTTTTCTCAGATTAGATAAGTACTGAAATAAATTTCTTCGTGTTTTTCAGACTGACTGCATTTTGTGGCTCTAAGAGAAAATTCACTGAAGGCACATAAAAAGCTAAACAGCAGTGGTACTAAACAAGTTTAAAAAATATGCCGGTGTGAAAACGTTTGTTTTATGGTTGCATAAATAAATGCATAAAGGACTTAGTCACTTAGTAATTTAGTGCATTTTGTGAAGGATCTTGGTAATTTCTCGTATGAAGGTATTGTCCAGTAGTCTGTGTGGTAATATTGTGTTTCACACGTCACATGTGCCTATAGATAATGTCGCAAACGGGAAGCCAGAGGAGATAGAGAAACCTGATATTCCTGCTGTGGAGGTGGTACAACCTGTGGAGAAAGATCCTGCTGAGGCCCCTCAGATTAAAGGACCAGTAGAAGTACCTGAGAGGAAGAAGGAGGAAGAGGCGCAGCTGGACCGTCCTAATGCTGGTAAGGAAACTCAACCAAAGCTGGAATTCACTGGAACTTAAACTGTGCACAATCAGTGATGTTTTGTCTGTTTATCCAGGTGTTGCTGTGCCAGAGGCAGAGGCCCATCGCCACGAACCTCCCATCCCTCATGATAAAGTCATGGTAGATACAAGAAAGAACAACGCTGAGCTGGAGGATGACAAGAAGCAGCCAGGTGGAGGGGACGAAGACCAACTTGGCAGAGAAGAAGATGATGGTTTAGGGCATGCTGTCAAGGTAGAGAACAAAAAAGATGAGAAGGTTGAAGAGAAACCAAAACCTGCAGAGATTGTTATAAAGAAAAAAGACCTGTCCAACGAGATGGTGGAGAACCAGGTGAAAGAAGCAGACAAAAAGGAGGATGTTCCACTGAAAGAAGTGGAGAAGCTGGACCCTGTCAAAGAGCCGGGGAATGTAGCTGAGGTGGAGAAGCAGCCTGCCGTGGTGCAAGCAGATAAAGTTGGCAAAGCTTCAGAAGCTGCAGATAAACGTGAGTATTTGTCGCTGTTCTTGTTTAACTGTAGTGCAAGGCAACTTGGGGAGAGACAGATATAGAAAGATGCAACACTGACCTAGTGATATTTGGTGGTTCTTCAGCTCCACTTCCAGATGGAGAGCACCATCCTGTTGCAGAAGAGGCTCCGGCTGCAGACGCAGATGAGAAGATGGAAGGCAAGTAGTGCATATATCATTTTGCTCTGGAGGAATAATCTTAGTTCACTTATTTGGCAGCAAATCCTGTGCCTTGCTTTAGAAGATTAGTCAAATCTAGTCTAATTAGTCAAAAACTTTGATTAAAAGTCAACTTTTGTATTTGGTGATACATTTTTCACTGTTTCAGTTTTTGAGGTTGATTAGATGTGATGCAATTTAAAATACAGCTGCATGAAAATATTTTGCCCCGCTAAGTTAGAGTTGATACTGAACACGTTTTGTACCAATATTTAACAATCATTAAAAAATGACCAAAAATGGTTGTATGAAAACGGTGGGGATGCAGCATAACTTTCTCTACCACTATACAGAAAGCCCTGCTGTGATACTTGAAACAAAATACAAAATGTAGGAACTAGAACACACAGTTTATCACAGATTGATGACGAGTGGGTTGGGTGGGTTTTTACTTGGGTTGGCTAATTCAGGCTATCTTATGTTGAGCCTGCCGTTAATACCCCGACTCTTTTATCCTCATCTCACTGTGCTTGTTTTTATGCTCTTGCTTACTGTGATTATTTTTGAACGTACACAAGGAGGGAAGCACAGAAGAGGTGCTGACCTTGCTTGATACTTTGAGCTACTCCTTTTTTTTTTGTTTGTTTTTTTACTCTTTTTCTGATGTTTACTTTTGCCTGCTTTCTCCTTCTCTCCATCTTTACCACTTTTTCTTTCTTTCTCTGCCGGACTCCTGTCACAGTGATAAAAAAGCTGGTTGCAGGTATGAATTTCCACTTGTCTTTTCTTCTCTTTGTGTCTCACATTTCTGTAATTTACATTTCATTAATAGATATTTACATATTCGTACAGTACATATAGTCATTTGTGTAGAACTTGCCCATCATCTTCTCTTCTGACATGGCTTGTGTGTATCTACACTCCAGTTTATGTTTAGGCTACAATCTAGAGATGTGAGTTTGAGTTATGAATCCATAAATAGTGTTGTCTGTTTCCCTTCCTCTCTTACTTAGAGACTGACTCAGTCTAACTAAGCTTCTCACAGATCCCCAACCAATGCAAAGTGCTTTGAGTGAGTGTTTTAATTCAGTGTTTGTGTCTCCATGCAGAGGGCCAGTTTGATCATGCAGTGCTACTGCAAGTGATTAAAGAGCAACAAGAACAACAGAAAAGGCTTCTAGATCAGCAGGAAAAACTACTGGCTGTCATTGAAGAGCAACATAAGGAAATCCACCAGAAACAGCCTGCTGGTGCGTATACTTATATTGTTTTGCACACTTCACTGAGGGCACGGGTATCAGTAGGTCAAAGTGTGCAATTTAGGAAATAAATGTGACAATGTGTTTATATCTTAAAGGGGCTGCTGCTGAAGGTGAGGCAGAGAAAGCCATCCCAGAACACTTGGAAGGTGGAGCAGTAAAGCACAAAGAGGCTGGTGTGGAGTCTGACCTGAAGCAGCCCAAGGAAGGAGCTGAGGCTGAAGCTGTAGCTCCACCGGGTGAAGTGGTTGTTGTCCAGAATCAAGCCCACATTGGGGATAAGGCTCCTGAGGCTAATGTAGCTGCATACAAGGAAGATAGACATGTTGCAGCAGGAGGAGAATCTCATAAACAGAATGATCTGGGAGCGAGGGGAGTGCCTCTGGGAAAGAAAGAACCTCAAAATGATCAGGTAGCTCAACTTAAAGATGAAGAAAGAAGTCTAGATAAGGAAAAAGAGCAAAGAGCGGAAAGAGAAAAGGTAGAGAAAGAACAGCAGGAAAGGTTAGAAAAAGAACGTCTGGAGAGAGAGAGGCAGGAAAAGCTGGCCAGAGAACAGGAGATAGAGAAGCAGAGGATAGGGAAAGAAGTCCAGGCAAGAGTGGAGAAAGAACGACTGGAAAGGGAAAGAAGAGAGAAGCTGGCCAGAGAACAAGAGCAGGAGAGAGTCAAAGTGAAACTTGCACAAGAGAAAGCTGCAGAGGAGAATGTCCAGCAGGAGATCCAGAAAGCAGACAAAGAAATTCTGGAGAGAGTGAGGAAAGAGAAGGCGTTAGAGGAGGCTCAAGAGAGGCTGGCCCAGCTGGATCAAGTCATACAAGCTAAAAACGCTGGCAAAGCTGCACAGGGGGCTGAGAGGGAAGACGATGAAGCTTTGAAGAAAGCAGGACGAGACCTCAAAGAGAAAGCTGCTGCTCAGGCGGACCCCAGAGAAGGTGTGGATGATGGGGCCGTCAAAGCCAAAGCTCACCCCCAGGGTTCCCACGAGAAGGTCAGGGACCAAGGGGAGATGGATCTAAGGCGGAGGCGCAGGGCTGTGGGACCCAGAGCAGCTGGAGGGCCCCCAGAGGAGACTAGGGCATCCAGGGGGGTTCCTGGGCTGGAGCCCCTGCTGGAGCTGGGGGGCTCAAACCTGCATGCAGCCCTGGAGGAGCAGCTACTGGCAGGAGCAATGGTGCACTCAAGGCAGATTAAACAGACCCCAGAGGATAAAGAAGTGAAATAACACACATAACACACACATTTTCTTTCAGTGATTGGACAGCAAGTTCAAACACGCAGTGTTCACCTGCACAGCCTCCTTATACTGTGGACCATTGCCTTACATCCCCTGTTGCCTTCATAAAAATATGGACAAAAAGGAGTATTTTCTCTTTGATACTGTGTACTCTGAAAATATCCCAAAGTGTTTATTAAAGAACAATGTTTATGTAAATAATAACTTATTTTTGTCTAGGGGAAGGTTTTTGAAGAGTTTACTGTTTAACTTTGTATAAATCTATGCAAATACCCTTCTTATTTTCTCTAGACAAATACCTAATGTTTGTATCTGAGTCCAACTCCCCTTTAGTTCTTTTTTTTTTCCCATTCACCACTTTTGTGGGGTCTGCCTTCCTATAGGATCTGTTTATTCTTTGTCTCCTGTGCTGATAATTTTTTCTGGCCAGAGGGTGTTAATCTCTTACTTTGAGATGTAAATATTGAATCGTGGAATTGTTATGTTTAGGGTGTCTTGGAACCTGCATGTACCAAATATTGAATGTGATGTAGGTTCAAGACCTTTCAAAAAAACAAACAAAAAAGTTAATTGTACTTTCCAATGAAACTAACTGAAACCAACCTCATGCTGGAGCTGGCGTGTATTGTAGAGCTTTGTTAATTATAAACTATGGACAGTGAAGCAGTTTAAAATCATTCCATGGTCAGTGTCTCTTCTTAGTTCATTTGTGCCTTCCAATCCACGTACTGCAGTAGTTTTATCAAAACAAAATCTGTCAATTTTTTAACTTGTGTTTTAGACTTCTCTTACCGTAAAGTGTAGAGTAATTATGTTAATACAAGTCTTGTACATTATGTTGTGAAAGGAAATCTGGATTATGTTTGTAGTGTTTCTTAGTAATCCAACTTTTCTGCAGATACCTCCATCAGCTAGCACATCAACACATGATGGACCTTTGCTTTATAAAAGACTATTTCTGACTATTTTTCTATGTGCATTGTATTTCTGTACATGTGTTGGTAAGAGTAAACAAAAAGAATATACTACAGTTTTGGATATTGGTCTTTGTTCAAACAATAAAAATAATCAGAACCTTTATATTACAAAGTTCAATGCATCTGAAAAATACATTGTTTTGACAGATGGCTGCAATATACCGTCTGCATTCTGCAAGCATGTGTCATTAAATAAAGCTGATATTCCTACATATGATACACAATTGCAGCAGTACCACATTTTCATCAGAGATCAAAGTGTACTTCCAACATTATAGGTCACTCAGCACTTCTGTCTTCT
>JAUBNQ010000011.1:6789185-6806474 GCA_032353495.1 Ctenopoma kingsleyae
GTAGAGAAGTCCAATGGGAGCATTACTGGCTTTGTCACTTACTGCATTTGTAAAGCAGGTCTTCAATGCTTCAAATTCCTTGGCACACAGGTCCTTCTTCAACTCCTGTTTACCTGTCGTGGTAGCTGCCACGCACTTCCCATATGCAGCTGCCTGAATCATAAAGTGACTGTGAACAATTTTTCCCATTACCCCCTGGCCTTGTGATTTACAAGAATTGTTAACTTACAACGGGATAACTCTATAAACTATGTGAAAAATATTTAGAGGTTATTCACATTCACAATATGTGGGACATTGGGAACGGCAACAACATGGCCGCCAGTAACACAAAAAAACCCCGTATTATCTATTGTAATCTATCGAAATGTGCTTCCTTATTTATAAAGGTAGGACAATCTGATAATGTAAGTCATACGATCGAGATGTGCTACCTGCGGCTTATGCAGCGCTACGGTAGGACATCTCGAAATGAATCGGCAGAACACCGGTTGTGGAAGCAGTTTTCTCTGTGTGTGACATGTAACTAGCTTGGCTGAAATGAGAAGATAACTGTGCTACCATTTGTTTACAAAGTATGACAGTTCTCACCTCTACCGTACACTGTGCAAAAAGTTCGGGGAAAATTCGTATTTTCTCCCGGCTTCGACTCCACACATTTGACCCAGACATGGTTCTTGGCGGTTGGGGTTCAACATACGTCCTTCAGGTTTTTTAGTTAATGGAAAGCACTAAAGAGACAGGTCGATAATTCCGAAACCCACGGTCCCTCAGTTTGTTGAACTTACTAGCACATTTGAAAAACACATCTCAAATAGATTAATCATATAAACATCTCACGGACAGCGCCATATTGTTGACCCTGTCATCAAGGAAACGTCCTGCAGAGTATCCCATTGTGCGATTTGCGTATCTCCCTGTCAATCAAAGTGTCACCTCCAGCTTTCTTCAATATGATTCGCTGTTGTTAGACCTTTGGCGTAAACAGAAAGCCAATAGAATTCAAGATTTCTACTTACTGTTGCGTGATTTGCTAGCTGTCACATAGAGGCCCGCCTTCCTCTTGTATACCTAGGAGGAAGATGAGTAACCCGCAGCTAAGATTGCTAAATCATGGCAACATTTATGGAGCGATTAGCTTTTCTTCAGAAAGTAAGTGTTATATACTGTGGGCGCTACTTTGGTAAACAATTAACAGCTGACCAGAGCATGTACGATACGGGTCTGTTTGAATCTGTGAACTTGTGTCATCATTAGCTTGCGATTAACCTGCTAGCATTAGCTAACAACACGAAGAAACACATTTAGTTATTTGCTTGTCATGTTTAACCCGCAATGTCAGGTTCTTTAGTTTTAAGTCAGTAGGCATATATGCAACATTGGTCTAACTGTCAGTAAGAGGAAGACAAAGTCAGACCCCGGTATGTCATGTCAACTTTTGTTTCTGTGTCAGCATCTGTTCACTGTTAAACAAACTGGTACAGCAAATTATACGCATCATGGACTGTAGGTTCAGTATTATGGGAAACTAAATGTGGCACATCGCTTTGAACTTGTGTGATCTAGACTTTCATGGCTTTAACTGCAGGTGCCCACTCTAATGAAGGCTACAGCAGATGATGAAAACCCCTGTCCTGGCTACATCTTCCAGGAGATTGGGAGTATCCTTTGCAATGTCTGTTGTGGTTCAGTTCCTGCTGGCCTCTGTAACCCATAAAGTCTATGTATGTATGTATGATGTATATCTCTCACAAGACATGCAAGTAAACTGATTTAGCTCACAGCTCCTTAATGGTTAAGAATATACAGTAATCTATAATCTTAAAATGTATGTGTGGTGAACTACTTCCTAATAAGGAGAAATACGGTGAACATAGTGGTCAAAACAGACAAAATGCAAAATGTCCATTCTTTATTTTCATGTAAAGAATTGTAGCGCTTTCAGGCAGAGAATGACACTTGTTATGAAAGTAATTTCTACTGTACTGTACCTATAATTTGACTTTGAAAGGCAGGACTTGATTTGACAGTTTATTACCCTGAGCAGAAATGGTCACAATAAAAGAGCACTTTCCTGATATCCCCTTAGCGGCTAATGATATAAATATGAAAACAACTAGTTGCATTTTTGCAAAATAAAATGAGCATCACACACGTTTTATGTAGCAGGTATACAGTATTAACTGTTATATCCTTAACCATCATCACACTGTAGAAATCTCCCATGAGTCTTTAGGTTGTGGTCAGTGCTTGCTGGAATATCTTCTGGAGAGGCTGCAGGTGGAGTCTTGTAATGTCAAACTCAAAGTGAGATGAGTGTTATTACTCATGTTTTCTGTCTGTAATATGAACCTGCATTAAAAAATTTTTCCGTGAGTAACGTCAAGCTTCTTGTGTTTCAGGTACTGAAGATCTTTGTGCATCTCTGTGGCCATGGGTCAAACCACTTCCTCACAGAACTGAGAAGAAACTCCACCTTCATCCAACAAGCATCAGGTTAGACACTGGTCACTTTTAGATCCATTTGACTGTCAGCTCCCTGTGGCTGCTCTGTTACCCTGTATTCACTTTGTTTACCACTGGACATTTTTTCTCTCACAGTTTACAGCGGCCCACCTGATCCCATCCATGGCACAGCGTTGTACCAGAAAGTGAGGAGTACAGCACAGGTGAGACACAGATTATATTTAATCACCATGTGAATCATATATCTGTAACAGCTAGGCAAATAAAGTTTTAAATTATTTATGTGTCCAGGAAGTTGCCAAGTTGCTTTTCACAGATACAATTTCCACCAAAAGTGGCATCACTCCGCTCACTTTATCCCCTGCAACAATGGGTGAGTTAAAATGTTTATTATTTGCCTATAACTTTATTCCAATAATCTGGCTAGGTCTTTTACTAAGACATTTTGAATTAATTAAGTAGGAATTATTATTACCAATTAATAATAGCTGAATTTAATTTAGTTATTCAGTTCAAGGTCTTGGTAAGTGATATGCATTCTGGCTCACTGTCACACTCTGCATATTTGTCAAACCTAAATGATTCAGATTTTAACTAATTTTAATATTACACAACCACTTGTTAGATTTAGGAGGCAGTACCTTTTTCACATAGGGTCAGATAGGTTTGGACAGCTCTAGTAACAATAAATAAATAAAATCATTTACAAACTGCATTTTGTATTTACTGGGGTTCTCATTGTGTAATATTAAAATTATTAAAATTAGTTTGATCTGAATCAAGTGTGACAGATATGCAAAACAAAATCAGGCAAAGCACTGCTGTTTCATAGCACTGCATTATTATTAACATGTGCTTGTTTTGTCTACTGTGAAAAAGATCTACTGAAAGTTTGAAAGCTACACCTTTAATCAATTATTCTTCATACAATACTCTGTCACCATATTTGATGAACTGAAAGGTATGGTACAATTTCTTTCTGTTCAGGTATGGGCTCAGCAACTTCCCGCAGGACAGGAATGCAGGGTTTTGGGTACAGTCCTGGGAAGCAGGGAACAGGTGAGTAATGCATGATTACACACAAATCAAATCAATTTGTTTCTGTGCAATGTTCTGTATCTTTATGAATGTATTCATTCCGCTCAATAGGCAGTGACTCCCTACTGGATAAGATCCAGAAAGCTGCAGAGGTAGTAGCCAGTGCTGTCCTTCCTCCCACTGAGCATCAGGGCATCCGACTCCATGACAACCATTATCGGCCCGTTGCAGCACCATCTGCACCTATAGAGGTGGCTGTGCCTGCATGTGCCTATAATTTGCCTGCTCGTACTCCAAAAGGTAAGACATTTCTGGTGTGATGGAAAGATCACTCAGACAATCTCTCACTGCAACGTTGCTACTTCCAGTTTTGATGTTCACTGTGACACTCGAGACTGTCATGTCTTCATTCCAGCAGTGACCCAGCGGTGCCCAGGACAAGTAGGAGGTGGATGGGAAGAGACAGACAGTAGCAACAGCTCCTCTCATAACTCTTCTCAGGAAATTGCTGGAAATAGTAGGGCCTCTGTGGGCAGCAAGTCAGCTGGTACTGGGAGCCAATCAGGAGCCAGTAGAGAAAGCAGTGGGGATCTGTCAGAACGGTGAGTGGTAAATTCAGCCAATGATTTCCATTAGTTTACAATGTAGTGATATTTGATAAACATTAGAATCTTGTGAATATTTTACACACATTTCCAATTTCTCTATGTTTACTGCCATTTTGCTCTCACACACTGTCTGGTCTTCAGAGTGGAAGCTTTGCAGTTGGGGGACTGTGGACAAGAGATGGCACTCATCAACAGACTGACTGAAGGCTCCAGAGTTTTCTTGTCCAGGGAGGAGAGCCAGCACTTCATCAAAGAGTCAGTGCATCCAAAATAAGACTGAGAATACAGGAGGTTTTTCCTGCCTTTATGTACTGTAGTGTTTTGTCTGTTTTTGATATTCGTTGTAATGACTGAATTAATTTTAAGACCTCATTTGTTTCATTTAATCTGTCAGATCCTCCACTCTCAACTGTGAGGTTGTGATGGAATTGCTCTCAAGCAAGCTTCAAGATCCCTCAAACACTGTTAAGATGGTAACAAAAATGAGGATTTATTGAGGCAATCCTTTGTGATATTTTTCAATCCTAATATACAAGTCTTGCTTTCCTTCACTGTTACAGCGAGCACTTTGTGCTATTGCATGCCTCATGACCTCTGACCTCCTATCTCTGGAACAAATGTTTGGAGTTACACAGCGAAGGCTTCGCCAGCTCAGTGAGGGCCCTCCAGGACCAGTGGCAAACAAAGCCACCAAGGTAAGAGACACTGAAAGAGAAAGCAACACGTCACAACAGAGCTAGAGAATACTTTTTTTGTCTTCTAATTTCTTCCTACCAGATCTTGAGACAGTTTGAGGCGCTGATGGGTGGAACTCTACAGACTTCCAAGCAGGATATAGCGAACAGTAGCCAGCATCCGACAACTAATCAGTTTCCCACATCTACATACACTGACCCTTTATTACCAATTCACTCTGCTTACACTAATGCCAAGCTAAACCTTTATCAGCCCAACATCTTACCCAAAGGTATTGCCCAACCACCAAATCACCCACCTTCCCCTTCTAGTCAGGCCTTTACTGAGAGAGACTCCTCAGGGGAGCTGGTGAAGGACACTGGAGAGGGACAGCTTTCCCACATTCAACAAGAACCAGTCAAGGCTGCTGAAGTGAAACTGGCTGCTGAAGATCCAGAGCATCTCACAGTAAGAAACTCTACTCCTCCTTCTGAAAGAGACGGAAAACAAGCTCACCCGAGCAGACCATCCCTGTTCAGTGGTATGGAGCTGGTGACCAAGGGGAGACCCTTGTGTGACAGAGAAACATCACTGACTGAGACTGGCACAATGAGTGATGAATTAAAAGAGAATCTAGCTGTGCATAGCTCTGACAGTCCAGTGACCTCCTCTTGCATTAGTAAAACCAGTGAATCAGTTGCATCAGATAGCAGCCAACCAGTATCGGCCTTCTCATTTCTCAACTTTTGACCACTGACCAACTTTTTTACAGCTTGAACTGTTACTTTTAAACCAATGATGTCATCATGTGTATCATTTTAGAAAGGAATCAGACTGGGTGAAGAAAGAGATTCAATATAGAAGTCCTTGAGGCTGAGGTCAAACTTCTCAAAAGTATTTCATGATTATGGTTGTCTTAAATTACAGGTTATTACTGATGATTGTTTATCTCAGGATTTCGTTTAGGTAACAACTATTATGCCTCTGCAGCACGCCCTGAACCTCTGAGGGACAATCCCTCTATATGTTATTTGCACTACAGTTGTTTTTCTTATGAACTCATAAAACTATAAATGAGTGGTCTTCCATAATTTTTGGTACTAAGCTATAATGTCTATAATGTTATGAGTCTTAGTTTACAGATTATTTATTATGCTAATCCTGTATTAATTAAAACATACCCATGAGTGTGGTTCCAGTGTGCATGTGTATGATTTTTAAAAAATTACTGGAGAAGCAATGGAGGAAATAATTATTGAGATATTCTGTGTGAATAGCATTATGTGGAACTGTGTTTGGCAAATATCTGCTACTTGATGAACAGTGATGTCACCAAATAAAAAAGCAGATTATCTTCACCACCATTGTTATTTCAGGTCCACACTGTACTGTGGAACATAGTACAAACTACATGCGCACATGGTAATCCTCCATTCTGGTACATAGAATAAACACTGCTGATGTATTTTGTTTCAGTGAGCACAAGCCATGCTAATGCACATGCTCAAAAACAATAAAGAATGCTGTATTTTTTTTACAGCACCAACTACCACATTGAGTCTTGAAATGCTAACTTAATGACATTGGTAACATTTTGCAAACATTAATTTCAACTCTTTATTGAAATGTCAAATGATTTGGGAATTACACAACATATGAATGAATCACACCTTTGTGGTTTGCCACAAACACACTGAATCACACCTTTTAGTTGTAACACAGTGTACTGGTCATATTAAACCATCCATAAACAAGGATAGATGACAGGCCTATGATGCATCTATACACATGAAGTGTAAAATGTTAAAGACAAACACCTGGTTTAGATTATTTTAGAGTCTTTTCTTGATGTTTGTTTTGGTAGAAACACTGCTGGGCATACTGCTGCCAGAGCCACAGACTTCAGGCCTATTCTCAGCTCTATAATTAACCAGGGTCTCATCTGAGGTTCAATTTTGGTGGTGAGGCTTTTGAAGAATCTCTGTTCTATTACAATGAACCCACTGACCTGCCCCACCTGTGAGTAAATGGAAAATAGAGTTTACTCTAACTTTGGTTAGAGAATAATGACAAGACATAAAATGTTGTTAAACTGGCTTGTTTTAATAATGCTCCTTTGGAGTGAATATGTTGACCTCCATCAAATTACTTTGTGAATGGGATCACGACAACTCCCAGTTCATACTTACAAACATGCGACTGACTTCCCCAGTCGGTAGTAAACAGAATGAGGAGTTATTGAATAAAGTGCTTAGCTTTATTTAGTTCTGCAAGCACTTTGGATTATCATCACACTTTTCTTGTGATTAGCACCAATGAAAATGTCTGCATCAACGCACGCACGTAAAGAGAATGATACCTCTTTATAAAGTGCACAAGGTGCGTGCACGCATACACAAACACACATACACATAGATACTGCACAAAAAACCACAGTGGCTGGGCCATGAAAAGGCAGATGTGCTTATGGTCTTGACAGATGGTACATGGCGAGGTGGGGATGAGCCTGTGTGCCTCAAATCTATAGACCATCCCACACATCTCCCCCTGACCCGAGTATGTGACTTGAGGCTTTCAAGGAGGAGCCACCGTGCCAGTAGTGTCGGCACTGATGGGCAAGGGACAAAAGGTCAGGAGAGTGGTCATAGTTCACGGTCATGTTGAGCCTGGACGCCCTCTAGTCTGCAGACTGCTGAAGTGCGCCTCCCTCAGGACTCTGTTGATGTAGTCGTAAGAGACATTGCTGCCGTCGCCATGGAAACCATGCTGCAAGGAGCTGGCAGAGTCTTCAGGCTTTGGGCTGAGGGAGTACTGGGTGATGCGGTTGTTCTGGCTGTGTATGCACGGCCTGGTGCTGACCACTATTGCTCTCTCTGGACTACTGATCCCATTGCTGCTGTCACTGCTGGAAGACTACAAACACAGAACAGATATGGGCTCTTAATGGCAGCTTCATGAATCGATGCAAGAGCTGTAAATAAAATATTCTGAGCTTTTTCTGACAGTGGTGCACTGCATGAGCAATGCAGAGTCACATGTATTGAGATGCACGATGGCAGTTTGCTTGCTGCCTAAACTGTCAACAAGCTTTGCATTATAACCTCAAAGACATAGAATATATAACCTTAGCAGAAAGACTTATCTTGACCCTGAAGAAAACTATCAGATGAAATCTGGATAAACATATGTGACAGTCTAAAGATGAATGTAAAGATCAATTCAGTCTCACCTCTGAGTCCAAATCTGACACAAGGAGACTGGGACCTCCTCCTGACCTCTTGGCCTGAGGACTCAGCTGTTTATCCTCCTCACTGTCACAACTACGATGTCTCTTCCTGTGGAAAACAGAAGCAGGAGTTGAGACTATTAAGTGCATAGGCCTGTAGAGTGAAAATAAAAATTAAAGGGACAGTGTGATTGGGAGGGGGGGGGGGGGACTGGGGCTGAGAAAGGCAGTGTCAGAAAGAGAGAACACGAAGAGGAACCAAAAATAGCAACTCGCACTCAGGCAGTTACATGATTAGGCATGAGGCACTCCCATTATGAGAACACTCTGATTAAGATACCTTCACTGGGGTCTATATAGATATTAATCTGATATTGTACTTTACTCCTCTATTTAGCTAAAATACTGCACTACGATAAAGTGAGACTTTAAAGCAACTATAAGAACTACATTATATATAATAGTATATCTAATGTATGTCATGAGGTGCACGTGTTAAACATATTTGAAATTGTAAAATTGGTTATTGTCGTTACCTGTTGTCGGTGAGCATTTCTGCAGCGTTGATGGTTGTTTTTTTGGCAACGGTAACGGTTGACACTCCTTATGAGCCGGTTTGAGAAGTCTTATTTAACAGCTTTGGATGTGTTACAGCTCCACGATCATTTCGTAAAAGCTCAGTACGACAAGCTCCCTCTCACCTCATCAGGAAGTCCAGGATGTGTAACGTTAAGTGAGCTAACGTTATCTCCGGCCGGCTGAACCACAAACAGCCCTGTCACTGCTCCAAGTCCAGTCCACCCTGTCTACGCCTCGGCGGTGGTACAGACTGATGCTGGACGTCTTAAAGCTAACCAGCTAACTGCTAGGTATTCTCGTTTACGCAGTGAAATCTCGAGGAGCTCCACACATGACAGCAACAGGGGTAAGCTAGACTGCTAGCCGCTACCGCGTAGCGCTGTATGAGCAACTCGTCAGGCTAACTACTTTAGCAAACTACTATGCTAACTGAAAGTTCTTCCGCTTTCGCATACTCGCAACTCGCAATTACTCGTGCTTAACTGTTGCATGTACTTGTCAGCGGTCACACTCAAGAAACTAAACAAGTAAAGTTAAAACCACGTTAGATTCGGATGTTGTTTAAAGTAAGTTTCATGATATTCTCCGCAGTTGTTAGGCGTGCCATAGCACCGAACTTGTCTTTGCTCCGGTCGTCAGCGGAAAGCTCCACCCCTCTGTTTACATGACGTCATCGGGTCACTTCCGGTATCACGGTGAACTGTTTCTCCACATTAGGTTATTGGGATTGTGAGTGTAATATTATCCTTTGCACACGAATAATCGCATTAAATTGTCATTAAAGAGATATTTTAAT
Organism: Ctenopoma kingsleyae; assembly: GCA_032353495.1. Classification (NCBI taxonomy): domain Eukaryota; kingdom Metazoa; phylum Chordata; class Actinopteri; order Anabantiformes; family Anabantidae; genus Ctenopoma; species Ctenopoma kingsleyae. Next base: position 6,798,574 of record JAUBNQ010000011.1, read on the forward strand.
AGAACGTCGACGAATGTTGCGAGGTGTGTGCTGACTAGATGTTGATATGTCAGAAGTAATTTAATTTAGCATTATGCTAAATGTGAAAAACAAATTACAGTGTCTCGCTTATAGACTTTTACAGTTTATATCTACTTACATACACTACAACAGTTTAGCTAACATAAACTGTTGGTGGTGGGGGTTCTCCATAATAAATTAAATACCAAAACATTTTAATAGCCTATAAGTGATGTGTAAGGCATCAATAAGTGATCACTTGAGCATTAATATGATAAAATAGAAATTGTATATGATGAAACCTTTATAAATAATGCCTAATGAGTGGTAAATTACATTCATATGTGAATTTATAGGTTGTAGCAGAATATTTTCTTGTATATCTAGCAATATGGCTATAATAAGACTATGTATATCTTGTCTGCAGCTATTGTGTGTTGTAGTCTAAAAATGTCTAAAATTGTATACATTTATATCCAATACATTTTCTTTTTCTAGCAGATTGTAATTTGGCTGCTACCAAAGCAAACATTTTCCACATGACTGGTCCAAGACATAAACACATTTAAGTCTTCAGAATCTAATTATCATGGGCCGAGCTCCTTTAAGTAAATACAGTTTGCCATTAGTGTTCATATGGGTCATATACTCAAACCCAGTTTCCCGGTTATGAATTTCAAATTGCAACTATAACTCCAACTGTGTTAATGTAGTCTTTCTCTGCCACAGATGGAAGTGATCCAGCACTCTAGGGAGGAACTCCAAAAAGCTTTGGTGTCTAATTGTCAAGATTTGGTTAAACTATACAGCAAGTACACAAATGAGGAAAAGTGTCTTCTAGAGGAAGGACTCCACCCAGGGCCAACCCAACTCTTCCAGCCCATCACAGTACACTCTGATTCAGACTGGATCCCTGCTCACCCAGAGGAGCCTCAAGACTTTGATAGCTTCTACAGAGACCCTTACCGCAAGACTCCCAGTGCAAGCCACAATAGTATTTATATTCAAACCATAGGTGAATATGTATGTGTCTAGAGCAGCAAATTGCTCTGTTTCCATAGTTTTAGTGAAACATGTTCATGGGATCAGTAGGAGTGTTTCCACAGTATTGACCTCATTAGATAAAAAAACAACATGGAAGAACAAGCAGATTTTCTCTCTCAGTGCTAGTAATAATATGTGGCCCACTTTAAGTAAAATTTACCTAAATGACTAATGTGGTGGAAATTCTTCTAAATCAACCCTGTTTTCCAAAAGTCGTGCTCTTATACCATTTCCCAAAAGAGGTCCCAATCTTACAAGACCATCAAAGAAGAAAAACATGTGCACACAGATGACATTCTGTGACACTCTCAACTTTTATCTTGTGCCTGGTTGTTTCTCCAAACCATTTTTCAGTACTAAAACCCATTTTGTCTACTTTCTTGCCTGTATCCTGTTATTTAGTTCAAACATTCTCTTGGGTAATATAACATTAAACCCTCCAATGGTTGGTCATCTTTAACCATACGTCTAACCATAACCTTAATCTTTTTGTCCTTCTAGGTTCCTTTGGGGAAGCAGGGTTCCAGACAGACCAGTATGTGGAGTGGCTCAGAGTATACTGCCAGGCCTTCTTTTATGGCCTCTCTGTCAAAGTGCTGCCAGCAGTTTCTGTGGCTGAAACAGGATGCTCTTTCAGAGTTAACAGTAACTCACACAACCTTCAGATCCTCACTGGTAAGTTTGGTACTTTGCTTATGGGGCTTTAAATCTGCATTCTGTGTAGAAATGTGAGGGTGTTAGGAGTCAAATTCAATTTTCCTAAACTGGGCCATGATTTTGCATTGTCATTATGGTTTTCTCTTGAAATTTAGGTGACCTGCTACGATTTCTGGGCAAACAGAAACCAAAAGATGCTTTTTGTATTGTTGGAATCACAATGATTGATCTTTATCCTAAAGACTCCTGGAACTTTGTCTTTGGACAGGCTTCTCTCAGCATGGGTATGATTTTACCACTAAGACTTAACTAACAATTAAATACAATTTCTCAGTAATTATTGAAGACTTATAACAATGCTTAGTGAAATACCCCCTGCACTGCAGTTTCTCTTCATTTATGGTTACATAACCTGATATTTCCTAGGACAAGCTACAATAAATAATCAGTAGACATTGCTTGACAGATGAAAAAAGAAATAAAACTGTTAATATGTCTGAGATGCCACTAGATGGTGCTAAGTGAAATGAATACAATCGAATAAACACTTTCTTGCCTAGATGATCATAATTGTTTCATAACTGTGCACAGGAATGGGTGTTTTCAGCTTTGCAAGATATGATGACAATTTCTACTCCAGAAATTATGCGGGCAGCCTGAAGAAACATCTTCAGCCAAAGCAGGGGCACTATTCTGTGTTTGACGGATATTACACTCCACCCATCACCAGCACTCTATTGCTTCGATCCTGCAAGGTGTGCCACATACACGTTCTTCTACTCACTCAGTTGTAGTCCTGTGAACTTTTAAGTGGCATTAACAAATGTCCTCCAACCCACATTTGTCCTAATACTGCTAATAAAAACACGTACACTTACTCATAAGTGTTTGCTGTTATCGGAAACTTCTAATGTTAACTATTTCTTTCCAGACTATGACCCATGAGATTGGTCATATGTTTGGAATAAAACATTGCCAGTGGATGAGCTGTGTCATGCAGGGCTCCAACCACCTGGAGGAGTCTGATCGTAGGCCCCTGGATTTTTGTCCCATTTGCCTTCGCAAGCTACAAGTGTCAATCAACTTCAAAATAGCTGAAAGATACAAGGTAAAAATGCACCATCGTGGCAGTAATTAGTATGATTATATTAGTCTTTTATTAGTATTTTAGTATTAGTAGAGTAATAGTACAAGTGGATGCTCATATATTTGGAGCTGGGTCAATGAGTTTACTCTCACATTTCAAAGTAACTCTGATAGTTTCAACTCACTTTCTAGCAACATGTTTGCACTGCTGAGATTGCTCTCAACTGCCTGAAAAGCCTGAGTTCACAGGGAGCTCTCTTAAGGCAGACTGAACTATAACTTGAGTGTGCTGAGCTTTTAGATATTGACAAACATATTTCATACTAAATCTGTTTCACAATGATTGAATTATAACCTTAAACGTATATGTTTCAGTTCCAAGTAGGTATATCTCTTTATATACTTGTTTGCTCCTTTTCTTAAAATTTAGTTTGTTTTACACTATGGCTGAACCTGTTAGTATTGAAGCTTCATTACTCTGAAGCACTCAGTTGCGACATGTGCTCCTGTTTACTACAAAGTTCCTTGATTTTCAGAATCCCAAAATCGTAGACAAACCTGTTTAATGGCAATCGTGTAAGACCAACAGATATGACAAAGAAAGGAACTGGAGCAATTTTAAGATATCACATCAAAAATGTGCTTACCAAAGGATACTTTTTTCTTTTTAATTAAGTAAATATTTGTGTGATTATTAGGCCTTACTGCACTGGATGGAGGAGGATCAGAGTGCAGCATCCAGACCAGAGGAGACCTCTGCATGTCATTCTGCGCTCCTGTTCCCCAAACCCACTGAAGCCTTTCATGCATCCAAACTGTGGCTTCGCAGGTGTCTGGACATATTGGAAAATAGATGAACTACAGTATTTACCAGTCGATCTGAATTGAATCTGGACATAATGGAGAAGAATTGGACGTTAAAATATGTAAAAATATATGTATAAAATATATAAAGCACTCGTTTCCAATTAACATGAAGTTAACACGACACACTTCTCATCACTCTTTAAATATTTATCCTGAAGAAGTTGTCTCTTAGCTTTCTGCATAAATTTCACTGAGTCCTGAAGTTGCTGAAGAGGAATGTTTAAAATAATGACTTTATAAATGCTCTTCTGTTTATGGTATTTCACAGTGAACGATCTGACAAATATAAGAGCATTTTAATAGTTTCTTCAAATGTTTACAAGAAGAAGCCAGAGGTTCAAATCACTCCTGACTTTATTGTGATTGAACATATTGTCATTATAAAAATAGTTTAAGTCTGACATATATAACAGTGCATTGTCAGCTCAGTGACAGTTGATAAAAAAACACTTCAATTACATGCTCCTGAGTTTTATGCATTTTCTATAACAAGTGTTACAGAACCTGTGCAATTTATTATCAATTATTTATTATCAAAATTGTTTATTAACAGTTTCTATGTAATCTTTATGCTATTGATCAACAACAAATATTTCATTTATCAAATATATGTTACATCTTGTGGTTTCTGGTATATTAAAAACTAAGGCACATCATTACTGGTCCATTTTGAACAGTCCAATGCCCTTCAGCCATATCTCACTCACACTCACACAGCTAATTTAATATTCTCATTTTCATTTTAACATTTTTAAACGTTTTCAAGATTGCTCCTGGAAGACCTACAGTGGATGAACATAAACACTTCATATTAGTATCATTTCTACACTGTGTTCATGTCACGTTAACACTCAAGCATCAGTCTTGACATAACAGGTTACAGTTGTGTGGCTTCATCCTTTTATTACAATTATACTATTTTAGCAGCTCAAGCAAAACGTATAACATCTTGCACATCGCTTGCGGCCCTCATCTGGTTGTGGTCCAAGTCGTCATCTACTTTGTAGCATTCCCCTGGACTTTCTGTCCTTTTGTGCGGCTCTTGCACTGCACTCTGTTCCTCACAGTCCCTTTCATGTGTGTATTCAAGGTGGTTAGAGTTCCTCTTTCTACAAAGTAATCCTCGCTTAGCAGGTATTACTAAACCCAGGAATAATGCACTCAGTGCCATGCCAGCTGCACATGAGTAGAACGCTGATCCGTAATTCTGAGTAACATCCACCAGCACACCTGGGCACAGAGAAGAATTAAAAGGAAGCATTAATTACGGGCAGTTCAACAATTTTACAAAACATGTTTAGCTTACTCATTATAAGGAGTGCTGCACAGCCTGTGAAAACAGTTGTATTATGTTTTCTGTGCTTTACAGGGGCTAAGGAAATTATGGAATGCACTACCCTCATAATGATGATGTCCTATGTTATTGAACTGAGTCATAGGAAAAATGGTAAGATTTAGAATTAACACACAAACTTAACTAACTGGAAGTAAAAGTATCTAATGTTCTTCTGCACCATATTATAAAAGATTACACATCTGATGTCTGTGACTATGATTTCACCAGTGCTGCAACTACCTGCTGTTTTTAGTGTTGATTCATGTGCAAATGTTTGTCTCTATTTGTCATATAGTCTTTCAAACACCAGAAAGCAATAAAACGTTATTGTAATAGAAAAGCAGTGTATTCTAACATCCTAGATGCTGGAGTCATGAAATATTTGGTATTTTGCTCGACAAATTATTTAAATAATTTACTGATATTGACTGCTGATTATCAAAGTAATATCTTACTTAGATCAGACTGGTATTTATCTAGTCATGTATATTAATTATGATGACATTTATCATTGCAAGATGTCATTCTAACCTCCAAGTGGGGGTCCAGCCAGCCCAGCAAAGCTATGTATGAACACGTAGACGCCAGCAGCTGAAGACATCCTCTCTATGCCCACCACATCATCCTCAGCAAGCATAGGGATGTGGGTGCATGCTAGGGTTCCCATAAAGAAGCCATACAAAGCGCAGCACACAGCCAGGCCATAGACCTCCGTAACCAAAGTAAATCCCACCAAATCTGCAGTCATTGTAATTACACATGCCAGAAGCACAAGAAGTTTCTTCTTAGAGAACTCCTTCCGCGTCAGGACCCACCCAATGGCAAATCGGCCTAAGATTTCAGCCACAGCCATGATAGAGAGCATGTAGGTGGCACGCTCACCTCCCACACCGCATCTCACACTCAGCTCAATGACGTACAGCTGAGGGGCGAAGAAGCCAAGTGTGGCAAACAGTCCAAACAGAGAGTAGAAAATAAAGCTGTGTTCTCTGAGTATGGAGAAATCTAGTAGTTTTGAATTCTTTGCAGATAGCTTTTCAGCACTTGATTTATGTTCCTCAGGTTTCAGTTCTTGTTTCTCTGTTTCTTTGTCCCTTTTCTCCTGCTCATTTTCAAGTTCCCTATTTTCTACCTTGCTGTTTTCCAAAGATTTCTGTTCTGTCTCTGACCATGCTTCTTTGTGCAGTAAAGTCTTCTCCTCTGGGTGGCTACTATCTGTGTCCTTTAGAGGCTGGACGCCAGAGTCTCCAGCACTCACAGAACCTCTGGTTAGCTCACTGTCCAGACTGTACGAGGTATTTTGTTCATGTGAGGTCTTGTTTGTTGCAGAGTACTCCTTTTTTGTGCCTTCTACATTTTCTTCTGTAGTTAAGACATGCAGTTCCTTTGGGGATGCTCTGTCAGTTTCAGCCTCATGGGTCTCCCTGGGTTTGATAATTATTGGCCGAAGCAGAGCACCACAAATGATAATAGTGCTTTGTAACGCTCCTATCACCGCCATGGTATGTCGCCAGCCGATATGGACCTTCAGTGCAGAAAAGGCTGACGGATGAAAGATGTTTTGAGTGAGTGTTCATCAGTAAAACAGCATATGTGGTATTTAGTATAATGTGTTCTAAATCTGACTTACATAAGGTGCTATGAAAATGGACATCAATCAAAACACTGGACAAAAGTTGGTGTCATACAGTTGTGATTCAATGCTATTAATGTTTCTGTTATTTCCAACAAAAAAATCAATAGTGTGATGTTAAAAATAGACTAAACAATTTCTGCCACTATAGTGTATTTATAACAAACCAGCATAGAGTACTTGTTGGGAACAATTTTCAACTGCATGCTTTGGGTATTCACAGTATGGCTGCAGGACAGTAAAATTCATTTCTATTTCAAATGTATAAATAATCAGCGGACGATTTTGCACTCACCTGGTGCCAGGGCAAACATGGACAGAGACTCTCCAGTGGACGCCACAGCTGTGACCAGAGACCGTCGGCGAGTGAAGTACTGGGAGAGGATGGACACAGTGGGCAGGAAGGTCAGACAGTAGCCCATACCTGTACAGGGGACAAGTTTTTAAAATTCTAATTCAGCTAGATAAGAGGCTAAATAGCAAATTCTGTACTGTTCAAAGACGGAGACAAAGGAAGAAGAAAGCAAGTCAATACCTGCAATTAATCCATAGGTAACGTACATTTGATTAACACAGCTGGTAAAGCTGGTGGCAATAGTTCCTGTGGAAATAAGTAATCCTCCAGTCATGACAACAAGTTGGTACCCAAAGCGGTTAGTCAACACGGAGGAGAGAGGACCTGGGGAACCAAACATTCGACAATGTCACTGTCACAACTTTGATCATTTGGAGTTTGTTTGGAGTTGCAGAGGTTACATTTAACTCCATCATCTTTACTTACCATTAAAGGTCATGACAAACACACAGATGGAAATAATCCAAGAGATTCGACTGTTAGTCTCTTCAAAGTCTTCCATCAGGTCCTGGAGGAAGATGCCAAAGCTCTTGATGGTGCCATAGGTGAAGACTTCTACTAGGAAAAAGGCCACAGCCACCACCCATCCCCATCCTCCGTCAGGGGCCTCTGGGTACACATTGGGCCCAAAGAAGCGTCGTTCCTTGACGCCACACGACTCCATGACTATATAAATAAATGACAGTGTTAGAAACTGTCACAGTGGTCAGAGAATAAATACATAATTAACATTTTCATGCTTAAACTGGTGGACCCGTTTGCTAAAAAAAACAACAACACACAATACATGCGGGATAAAAACGCAAGTAGCTGTAAATCAAATGTTGCAGTGAGCTTGATAGAGGTGTTTAAAGCGTGAACGCGCATTCCACCTGGATTAGCCCTCTTTAGCTTAGCTGCCTAACAACACAGGGACACGCAGT
>JAUBNQ010000011.1:6806574-6816827 GCA_032353495.1 Ctenopoma kingsleyae
GCAACTTGACTTTTAAGTAAAGTGCGTTCTTACCGGGCTGCTGTTTAATGTATAAACACTTGTCAGTTCAGTAACCAAAGATGGGGAGGAGGAAAAAAGCAGCAGTGCTTTTCTGCAGTTCAGCCTCTCTGCACAAGGCTGGGTCTAATAAATTATAAAGCAGCTAGGACAATTGTTTTAAGTAGATCTACAGCCTTTTGGCCATGATTCCTGGCATAGTGAGCATTAGTATAGGATATGTTCAGCTCCACAGGATGTCTCTGTCAGCACTTCAATTTAGCGTCTAAGCAGGGTAACACAAACTCTGTGACCTTTATTCAGCAATATAAACATTACATGGTAATATCATATTTTTTAATATTTAAAAAAAGTGGAGAAAAGAATGGTACAGAAGCAGCAATTCTGTCCCATGTATAGATATTGAACTAGTTCTTGACATGATAGTGAATACAGTACATCCTTGCATACTTGAATCATGCTGCAGATGATGGTACCTTTAACACCATGAAACCAGGTGACATTGAATTACATTGTATGGTCTAGTTTGTGCAATAGTGTTTGTTGCAAAGAACCTTCATCGTGTTTTTATGTGGCTCAACCTACTTTAGGTTTTGTTTCATGGTTTTATAACCAATTTAGCATTTTGTATGACCCCATAGTTCTCCAGAGCTAGAAGTCTGTTGTGAACTAGAGCCAGACTCACTGAACAGCCTGCAGCAGTGCAGGCATTTTTTTCTACTTCACTGGTTTTGCAACTTTCTTGTTCATTGTTATTTTCCAGCTAGTAATACCAGAAGCTCTGAGTGGAGTTTAGGGGATTGATTTCAAGTCTCTTGAGCCTTTGTATTTTGTAAATGGCTTGACCAGGAGGAATGTGTCATTGTGTACACCTGATACATGCACAAACAGAACAGCTGCCATTAGCTCATACACAGAGCAGAATTAGTGCACTAGTAAAATGTCAAAACTAAATTCAGTCCCTCACTGTAATTATGACATGATAGTGACTAACATTCTTTGCAATAAGTGATGTTAAAGTACAGCAAATATTACTGCACTTAAAACAATACAAGAATTGAGTCTTGATTAAAACTTGTAATGTACAGATTACACAAGTGAGGAGTTTATTGTTTATAATGTAACATAAGAAACCAGACTCTGAATCCTTGTATGTACAAACATACTTGGTCAACAAATCAGATTCTGATTTTGAAACAGAATTAATGTTTATAAATTTCCTGACTGTACAGATACAGATGAGAAATTGTGAACCTATCCTTTAATAACTTGACTATTGAGTTGTAATAGCCTCAAACTGTCAACTACAATTGTTCTACCTGTACCGTATGATTATTTCATACCTCACAACAGGTGAATTTCCTTTTAAAAGCCTCTAACTCATTGGATCTATTCACAAGTTTAGCTTGTAAACACAGATGAACAGTGGGCACATCTGAAACTAGGCAACCAGGGCAGAGGCAGTTTGTTCATAAGGGCGATCGGTGGAAGCACCACCACACCACCATACAAAATTACGAGCACATTAATGTTGGCTGTCACTTTTATAGGCAGTTAATTCTGCCTGTCTCTGAATATGTTCCAATCAGCGTCAAGCCTTGATTCGTGACGTGCTGCGCCCGCCTCTTTTGGGGCGATTTCAGTCTGCGTGAAAATTGCCCCGACAACTTCCACAGACAAGCACTGTTAACATGGTTGCTTGTATACAAACACAATTTTTCACCTCACAAATACATTTTGTGGAACAACAAGGATATCACTTACAAAAACAAGTCACTGTTTTACCAATCCTGGATTGATAATGAAATTCTAACAGTTGCCCAGTTATTAGATAAGAATGGGCATCTGTTATCTATCTAATTTTTTGCACTACTTCAAATTTCCTGTGAAACCAAAAGAATATGCTATTGTGTTTGATGCTGTCTCTAAAGGTCTTTTAGTACTTTTAAGAGAGTGTGGTGGTTTAGGTCTTGGTATGTATATTTAAATGAATTTGTTAACATTTATTTAGGAGGAACTAACATTGTTAAAGATAATTATAGTAACAAAGTTCTCAGAGATCAAAAAAATTTGTTTCTCACCACCAGCAAAGCATTCATGGTCAAGTCTTTTTAATCAAATACAATAAAGTCTGGATGGTCGGTGATAAATATTGTATTACAAACAAGTTCAAAGACGTTTCATACAAGATAACACATAATATTTATCCAGTGAAAAGTGTACTTAGAAGATTTAATATTGACATGGATTACAGATGTGTTTTTTGTCAAATGGAAGAGGAAACCATTCCTCACTTATTTTTTCAGTGCATTTATTCCAGGATGTTTTGGACTGAAATGATAGAAAACTATTATATATATAAATTATTATAAAACATTGGACAATTTCTTGACCCACACACTTGGAACTGTTATAAACAGTACTCAAATAGTTTTCATGTCTTGTTTTATTTTGAGCAAGATGTAATAGATAAAATGTTATTCTTTATTCAACTGGTTATTTTACCAGTTCATATGTAACTTAATATCAATAAAGAATGTATTTAAAGAAAAATTGCCCCACCAGCTCTCATAGACGGTCATGTAAAAAAAAAAAAAAAAAAAATTCAGACTTTAGACGCTGTAATGCCTAGGTGTCAAACTCTGGCCCGCGGGCCAAACTTGGCCCGCCAGTATTAGCGCACTACTACTAGTGCCCACTAATACTACAAATCCCAGAATACTCTGCTGGTGTTTTGGAGCATGATCAGGACAGGACCCGTAAACACACTCTCCTCTGTTTAAAGTAGTTATAGCGACCTCATAGCGTTCATTGAAGGATATTAATATTACTTAATTAGTTTATTATTGTTATATTATTAAATTATCATTAGCCTGTGGAAAAGGTTACTGTTGAAATGTAAATCAGAAGGCTGCAAATAAAAAAAGAGGCATACGATTTTTATTTAAATTTTGTTTAAGAAATTAATGCCATTGCTGTGTTTTTTAAATTTGAAATTCAATTTTGCATGTGTGCAATAATAAGTTATATATTGCATTATTAAGCTTTTCGTGTTCCATATTCAGTTTTTAAGCAAAACTTGTTTTGTTCCATATGAAAAGGTTCATTGTTATATCTGGAGGAAGATTTTTTTTTTCAGTAAATTTCAATGTTGGCCCGCGACTTTGTCCAAGTTTTAAATTTTGGCCCACTGTGCATTTGAGCTTGACACCTGCTGTAATGCATTCTTTGTCGACTTTGTCAGATCGACAAAGTTCTGTGGGTGCAGAATGAAACGTATTTTTAAAAAACCTTTAAAAAATTTGTATTCATGCGTATCACACGCGGCGCTGCCTGCAATTAGCGATAGCAGCAAGCTAACGGGTTCACGGTCAACATGTCTAACGTTAGCTCATCAGAGCGATTAAATCTTTATGAAAAATACCATTCAGTCATTGTAGTAATAAGGATAAATTGGCAGCTAAAGACTTATGACCACCCAGACCAAATCTAAACATAAAACAAGAATCTTCAAATATACGTTTAATTAGATTTCAGAGGCAAAGATGAAAGTGAGGACTTACATCACGGTTGTAGAAATTCAAGCACATGAGACCAAGGACTTTTCTACACAGACTCGCTGCTTGTGTGAGATTTATCGTCGGGAGCGACGCTGTTCTGGGACTTTTCTTTTAATTTATCCCTATCTCAGATGTAATGTCTGGCTGGATTAACCACCACAGTTTTGGAGAGGCTGAGCAGACTTTTCACTGACAATGACAAAGGTAAACTCATCGCGTAAGCATTTGGATGAGAGGAAAGTGGACAGGTGTGCAGCAGAAGGGTGTGTGAGCATTATGAAAACGTTCATTACGTGCATTGCTACGTACACCAGCTGGATTTGATTATGCAACAAACCACTTCTCCCCTTCCAGCGGTGAGGTTTTTTCCTATCTGTGTGGCATCAGCAGTTTGAACAGCTATATAGATTAATAATTTATGCACTCAGGTTTTCTATCATCTTGTGTGTTATTGATAACAGGTGTAATCATTTTTGTTGCATGTAGTTTCAATTGTAGTTCCTGTCTTTTCTGAAATATTGGTTTTGATACTTTCTACTGGAAACATTATTGAGCTGATGCAATTTAATATTTTTGACAAGTAATACTAGACAGGGCTGTACTCTATTCTGTGTGCTGTAATTAGTTACTGGACTTATTGTATCCCAGCAGTTCAATGTCTGGTTCATTGTGTATTATCTGCCCTAAAGTCACTGCCACTGATCTTTACTGTGGATTTGTTTCACTTGAAATGTGTGTAACAATGTGAGTAGTAATAATAATAATAATAATCTGTTTTTGAATCAGTGTTGTTGCTTTTACATCCAAACATGTCTTTGAGGGTGAATCAACAAATTTCAACCCAAGGCTGGTGATCACTGGTATGTGTTTGTTGTCATTGTAGAGCTAAACTTCTTAATTGAGATACAGACTGTGAACTCCAGGATGTAGTTGTCCAAAAATACAGTACACTAAAGTACTCTGTGTAGCTGATGGGAGAACAATTTGTGTTGATTCCATGTACTGGTTAATCTGTCTATATGCAGGTATCATGACGTGAAGGTGTGGACAAAATTAATACATGATTAGATTTACCTTAAACTAATTTGTTTCTTGAGATGGTTCTAATTTCTGTACTTTTTCCTTCATTTTTTTTTTTTACCTTCATTAAGAAACACTTAATTTGTAAAGCAGTGTACAGTAGGATCCAGCCACACACACTCACAAGACACACAAATCTGTAAAACATTGGAAACACTTTAAAAAGGCCTCTTCTCTTTTTTCTAATGAAGAGGAGTGGATGGGGGTGGTAATGTTGACTTGATGCTACACGATCCGCTCATGCGGCTGACGCAACGCTGACTGACCGGCTGCGGCTCATGTGCTCTTTGTGCTACTTTAGTAGCTGGTCTCAAACACTTAGTACTTGTAAGTAACTCGTTTCTCGCCTCTTTTCAACTCTATCGGTGTTTTATTATAGCTAACGCCGGGTACAGCAGTTTAAGTAAAGCAGGCATGCTCGTTTTTAATGAATGAATCTGTATTTCAGCAGTAGCTGCCTCACCTGACTGTAGCTAGTTTCAGCCGGAAACTAGTTTCTCCGCTCGTCTGCTGTTGTAATCCCAGTTAGTGTCAGACGACTTGAACCTTACATGTTCTCACGTGTTCATAAACACGCAGACACATGGACACAGAAACATACATGCACGCAGGCACACGTACAAACGCGGTCTGTGTGACACAAGCGGAGGTTCATGAGCGCCCCCCCACCCTAACTGCCAAGACGAGGTAGCCAATGTTTTAAAGGGATCTGCAGACTCCTCGCAGCCCCCCTTCAACAGCGGGGTGCAGGGTTGTGCAGGGAAAGTCCAACTCGACACAGGGTGGTTTGTGTCAGAAGGAAACTCAAAGACAGACTGTGTGGATGATGCAGCATGTGATGTTTCACCATGTTTTATCTTTGATCCCAGATATGTTCAATAACTGGTTTTCCTTGGACCTGATAAAAAGTGAGTCTGTGTTGGGGTGGTTGACTCTAGTTTAGCAGTCACAGAAAAACATCTTTTCAGTCGTTGTTTACTGTCTTAATCATCAGATTTACAGTCACCCCGTAGCTGTCAAAATGACAGTAACTTATCTAATGTGACCGTCTTCTTGCATAAACCCTCTGATTTCACAAGTTACATATTAACTTTTGTGTGTTTTGTTGTTAACTGCTGATTAGTTTGATCAATATTTCAACTTGTGACGCAATTAGAAATCTGTTGTTACAATTTGAAATCACAGTTTGCCTAATCGGACTGTAATTATAGATCAGTATAACTAGATTTTTTAAGAACTCAGTCTTTACTCACTATAAGTAGCTGAACAATAGTCTGCATTAGAAGTGCATTGGTGCAAAGCTGTTGAGCTCAAGAGTCATCTCCAGTATCCATATAGATTTTTGTAAGGACTATGCAACAACTGATCAGTTAACATACAGTATATACCGTAGACACGTGTCTACCAAGCTATGTTAACTTTATTCAGAAACATGCTTTGTGGGGAAACAATTATACTGCTGGTCCAGAAATACAAAAAATCTATGCATAATGTGTGACAGTTACTGTAGCTGGTATGTATGCTATTGTGTAGGCTGGTTATTTAACTGCAGAGCACCGGTTCACATTTTGTAAGCTGACTTAGTTGCAATTGCAAATAACCATTACCATCTAAAAATGATCCATTCATGCCTTCAAATATTAAAAAAATCAAAGTAAGGTGTTTTACAATTTATATGCTATTCTGCCTAAGGTTTGATTAAAATCTTGCAGTTTTTGACCCAAAATGGCAGAAGCTCTTTCCCAGCTTCTTCAGTTTGGGATGCTGCTGTGTGGGCTGCTGCTCCACGCTGTGTCCCAACATGGAGCCAGAGTTGATAAGTACAGCAAGAAGCCCAACTTTATCGTCATACTGGCAGATGATATAGGCTGGGGTGACCTGGATGTTAACCAGCACAGAGAGAAGGTAAACAACACACCTTACCTCAACCTGATGGCAGAGCAAGGACTAAGGTAGAGAATATAATAATATCATACCTGATATGTTAGTGCTGATATGAGTGTTCATGGATTGTACCTAATGATATCATTATTATTGTTCTTTGTCCAGGCTGACAGACTTCCATTCCCCAGCATCAACCTGTTCCCCTTCCCGTGCTGCCATCCTGACAGGCCGTTATGGCCTAAGAAATGGGGTGACTCATAACTTTGCGGTGAACTCTGTAGCTGGCCTGCCTCTCTCTGAAGTTACGTTACCCCAGCTTCTACAGAAGGCAGGCTATTACACCGCCATGATTGGGAAATGGCATCTGGGCCACAATGAACCATATAGTCCAACTAACAGAGGTAAGTTTCAGCTTGACATTTACAGCCTCAGAGAGTGCAGCACACTTGCTAAAAGGTTTGTTAATGTTGGTTAAACTTTGCAGTAAAAATGGTCTAATCCTGGCAGATAAAAGCACAAAGATTTTTGGTATGAACATTTCTACTCCTGCACTGGAATTGACACTTAAAGATACAGTTCTCTAAAACCACAGTAAATCATGTGAGGAAACTAACTTACTGCAGCCACAAGTTGAAAGGGGGTAATAAGACTGTTTGCGCCACATGAAACTGTGAAACAGGATCTAACGAACGCACACACACAAACACAGATGTACATACTTAATAACCTATTGCACAACAACATCTTTGCAGTTCAGGGCTCTGGCCTGTCATTGCATCTGTCCATACTTTTCCAGGGACATTGAGCGAGTCCACTCGCCTCACTGAACAGGGTCAGTAATCAACTCCCCGCAGCTGTGTCTTGTGAGACGACACACTTGAACTTGACACTTTGCCTTCAGCTGACTTAGCACCCACCCACCACTACCACTTTGAGGCATGGTCATCATTGCAGGGTCACTGCAGTAGTGACTGTGAGGCGCTTGTGCAAAGAATACTGTGATCTCGAGGAGGATGGTGGGAAGATCATGTGCTCACATGCAGTTTTTTTTAAAGGCACAGCTTCAGAGTATGATGTTGGAGCATTCCCCCTGTGTTCTTTAGACTAATGACCCAACAAGCACCTTCTTATTCAGTTTGAATGTAACAGAAGCACATGAGGCATTATATGTATGTATTCTGTCCCTCAGCAGGGATGAGTATTACATCAAAGCACACATTGTTACAATAAATTAAATTATGATTAAAGAGCCAATCTGATTTAGGAGATTGATAGATGACAATACATAACTGGTGCAATGCCAAGATAGAAATACCATTTGCAGCATTTTCCGTGTCTCCTGGACAGGTTTTGACTACTACTTAGGTATCCCATACAGTAATGACATGGGCTGTACTGACATACCAGGATATAACCTGCCCCACTGCCTCCCCTGTGACAGATATGGACCTCAAGTGTTCAGGTGTGGCTCTGTGTTTCTACTTTGACACTTTAGTAGTAAGACAGGTTTATGTATTTGATAGAATACAAAAACAGTGGCTGAGAATAATGTAAATGGATGCAACTGGAACTAATTGAGAATGACTGTAATTAGATTCTCACAATCAAAGTACTGTATACCTCAGTCTGTCTACCTCTCTCTGTTCTGGAATTGGCACTTTATATTGGAAGAGAAACTAAAGGATATTTGTTTTGCTGATTTATTGACTTCCTAAGGTCATGCAAAATTGAAAAGTCATCATAAAACTTTCATATGAAAGTAAAACCTAGCACAGTAAGTGCATGTGTAATATTTATGTATATGGACTGCTATCGAAACCAAGTTTGCAGGATCAAGAGCAGGTAAATATTACTTTCTTTCTAATCGGGTCAGACCCTGACTCTCGCCACGCAAATAGCCATTTATTAAGTCATCATGGTCTATTGTTTTCATGATCTAGGTTGAAGAGGAGTGTGCATGAAGGCTGTTATTCCAAAGTTGGTCTTCCTCTGGTTGAAAACAGCACTATAGTGGAGCAGCCGCTTGACCTGTGGACACTAACAGAACAATACAAATCTGCTGCAACTAGAATTATACGCAGTGCAAGGTACAAAACTGGTAAAACACACAATATAAAAAGAAAATCATGATAGGGCGTCTGTTGATCTGTCTACAGTCTATGGAGTAAATTTTTTTATTTAAGTCAACATCACAAATTTGCCTTGCAGGGCTTTACAGTATGTACAACATACAACCCCATGTGTTCTTAGACAGAGCCGTGTGACCTACGTGAATGTCTCTGTTTGAGTTCCCTGTGTTAGATGTTGACAGGCTGCAGTACAAATACACTTTGAATGAACAGGTCCTCAACCTTCAGGACACAAACACAGCTTTTACTGAGCCTAATTGTGCAACTTGTGTGTTTATCTTTATTTCCAAGGCTGAACCCACATTTATTATAGTGAATTAACCTTTTGTTGCATGTTGCAAGGAGTGCTCATACATACGTTATTTAATAATGTGCCAAAATTAAATACACAAAATTTAGATAAAAGCATGAATGATCACTGTTACTGCTCTATCTGTAGATATTCCAGACACAGCATAGGAGCTTTGTAAATTTGCCTACATGGGGGTGAGAATACTGGTGATAGTACAGTACAGAAAGTGTGTGTGTGTGTTGGAGTGACAATGGGAGGGTGGTGAACCCTGCTGTTTGCAGCTGTCAATTGAAGGCAACATGCCATGATATAGTTTCTTTATTTTTCTAAGCTTGATTGTGAGTGGATGAGGACATATCATGACAGGAAAAGCACATCTGTAAGTGTTAGTTCCTTGAGAATGGCAGCTTTCCATGTAGGTGCCTAAATCCACAACATATCTGGATTATTGTTGTGAACATGACTATTGTTATGTTGCTTTGACAAGTCAAATGTCTTGCAGAAATCTAGCACTTTTATATTCTGAAAATGTATGTTCAGAAAAACGATTATTAGAGGATACTGTAAATTAGGAATGTTCTATTACTCTGGTGCCTTTTTATTTTGCATTAATCATTTTGTGAACAGATAACACTGGTCAACAAATGTTTAATAAAACTGAGTAACTTTAGTTAAACTTTACTCACTGTACACAATGGTTTATCAAGTAAGATTTTAGAGAGACAACTGCATTTAAACTGCATGGGGTGGTTCACATGTCTGTCATTGTAGAAAACCAATATGAAGCTGGTTAATATGCCCTCCTTTGCTGTTGGTGGGGTATATTGATATGCACCATAACCAACCAACCTACAGTACAGTACTGTACCTAGTACAGAAAACTACATTATTTTCATTAAAACTGCACATGACACAACAAAATTGATGTCATTTTTGTCATCAGCAGGTTGAATTCCATAAGAATAACATGCAAATATTATGTTGAACAGTGTACTTATATCACTATACTTTTTCCATTTGGTGTCTTTTTTTAATTGTCTTTGCAGAGAGAAAGAGCAGCCATATCTACTCTACGTAGCGCTGGCTCACATGCATGTTCCCCTGGCGCCTCCATTTTCTTCAGATGCCTACTCCTCCACTCATTGTTCAAATGATGACAAAGTATATGCTGCCAGCCTGCAAGAGATGGACAGCCTGGTGGGGGCATTAAAGAGTGCTTCTGATGACACAGACAAAAACAATACCCTCATCTGGTTCACCGGTTAGTGTTCCTAAAGACCACGAGTGTAA
>JAUBNQ010000011.1:6816927-6830843 GCA_032353495.1 Ctenopoma kingsleyae
GTGCTTCTGATGACACAGACAAAAACAATACCCTCATCTGGTTCACCGGTTAGTGTTCCTAAAGACCACGAGTGTAACTGTGATTCTAAAAAACCAAAATCACAGCTGTGTGTGTGTGCGCGCGCATTGTATTTAGGTGACAATGGTCCTTGGGAACAGAAGTGCCAGTACGCAGGAAGTGTTGGACCTTTCACAGGAAAGTGGCAAACCAGCAGAGGTATGAAAATAAACCTCAATGCATGCTATATGTGTTCAGTTACATGGTTAGGGATGAAACTACTGTACATTTTATTGCTGTGGGTCATTAAATTCCTAAAGTCATCTTTTACCTATGTGTTAGGGGGAGGCTCAGCCAAGCGGACCACCTGGGAGGCAGGTCACAGGGTGCCAACAGTGGCCTACTGGTCTGGAAGGATCCCTGCAAACACCACCAGCTCCGCTCTGCTCAGGTAATATACAAGGAGTCAACGTTGTTCACTGAGGCATACTGCTGGTCGACTAGTTAGGAATAGTCACAGGTCAGTCCTGACTGAAATATCTCCATAACTATTACAAATATGTCATTTACTGAAATATCTTGTTAATAGCAGAATAGATAACAAGTTTATCATAAATACAGCTATCTAAACAGACTCAAAAGTAGGGAAAAATACTTAAAACAATTCTTTTGTTTATACCCTCTTACAGTGGTATGGACATCTTCCCCACACTTCTGTCCCTGGGAGGGGTAATTCCCCCTTCTGGCAGACGTTACGATGGAATCGATGCCACAAATATACTTCTGCATGGTGAACAGACTGGCCATGAGGTACTAACTGGTTTTTCAATCTTACTTTGGTTTTTACTGTGTATTTATTTTTTTGTGTTATCACTGGGGGTGTGCATATAGGTCTTGATGTAGTCATTAGATCTCTTCTTCTTTTGTAGTTTCTTTTCCATCCTAACAGTGGTGCTGCAGGGAGGTTTGGTGACCTGCAGGCAGTTCGAACAGGGAAACACAAAGCTTTCTACATCACGGGTAATACTGACATAGCCATACAGATGTAATGTCATTATTGTAATTACAATGGTGTCACAAAACTAACATCTCTAACACTGATGACAAGTATATTAACATGTCATCATTACCATGTTATTAACGGCTGTCAACACTGGGACATAGTTATGCTCAGTCATCGAGGTAGAGAATATGCTGGGCATTATTTCAACATTTTAAGACTATTCTTTCGCACGGTAGCCTTTATTTGATGCACACAGTTTTCTAGACAGACTTGGACCATGTGTTATGTGCTCCTGAATGCTTCATTTTTACAGTGGTGCAGGTGATTGAGTGATAAGTAGGTTTCTTTAAGGTACCATTAGTGAAATAAGATTTCATCACTCCATCACGTGGAGGAAAAGGCTAAAAGGTAATACACAAACATCCCTGCTCATTTGTAGGTGCAGCTGAGGCATGTGGTGGTGCAACCGGAAGGCAGCAGCTCCATGATCCACCGTTGATATTTGATCTAGAGAGGGACAAGTCTGAAGAAACACCCCTGGAAGTTGGGACACCTGAGTACCAGGCGGTAGCAGAGAGGATTGCCCGCAGGAGGGAGGAGCTATTATGGGACATTGCCACAGACAAGTCTGTGTCCACAGCAGACTACAACACAGACAAATCAGCTGCGCCCTGCTGTGATCCAAGACACGCTGTTTGCCGGTGCCACACGCAGGGCTGAGTGTGGGAAAATCACACAGAACACCACACGCAGATGTGGATACAAATATCTCCTCTGGATGTGTGGAGTTGTTTGTTTGTGGAATGTGTTGTATGGGAAGTTCAATGTCCAGATGCAGAAGGAGATGTGCAAACAAACAGAGAGAGTAAAGAAGCAGACGGTCGAACTGGACAGTTAGTAAAGAAGGCTAAATTATTTAGATCTAAAGACCCACAAAAGAGACATGCCACAATTTAGGGATCAGTTTGGTGCAGTGTAAATAAACAAACCACATTGATTATGTAACTTAATTTTTTTTTAACAAGATTGGACTTTTTAAAACATTCAAAAATATAACTTTAGAATTTTTTATTTGATTAGATTTAATACAGAATTGAAACATTAACAACATAAAGGATGCTATCAGCTAAATCATAAACAGACAGTGGAGAGGTTGAATCACTTGTCAACTTTAATGAGTCTCTGGTGTAAATGTTCAGTACTGAACAACTCAATGCAGCATACAGGTGTCCTAACAGTGCCACCTTTTGGCAAATCCGATGGTATTACCATGTTACTTAAAACAACAGTACTATACGTAAATGTTATTTATATACACATTATACACACAGTAAAAATCAATAGATATTTCCGCATGGTAAGTCTATGCGCTTATGTGTAATACTTTACTAAAACATTTTGCAATAAAATATTTAATACATCAAAGTAAAAATGACGTACATGTTAACATATGTACATGTCAACATCATGTGGTAAATAAAAAGGTCTTCAGGATATCTCTGAAATTCAAGGACCTGTAGCTTTGTCATGTATTGCGCATCATCAAGCTTCCAGATATATTGTGAGGTTACATTTGTGACACTGCAGGTTTTTAGTTTCCTCTAGCATTACCATAATTAGTATCACTCACAGCTGCATCTGCAAGTCATATAATACTTACTGCATGTATCATGATTTAAATAGTGTATGACTCTGATCACATATCTTTTCCATCTTGAGTGAACTACTGCTCCTTTCTTGAGTTGTGACACATTTAATGCCCTGTGGCCTGATTGACAATAATGCCCTTTAAGATAGATCTCAAAATGATAATTCCTAAGAGGTCTAAGTGACGGAAAATAACACATATACTTAAGAGATTAGACTAAATCAGCACTTGATTAATAAAAACAAATGTGCTAAAATGACCTCTCAGGTGACTTCCTATGTCTCTTTAAGAGCATTTTTGTGAATCTGGCCCCTGGTTACTCTACAAAATCTGCAGGACAGGCCCGCCTGTTGTCTCCCCTACTAAGTTGTAATGTTTAGTCTCCTTACTTATACACTGTTGAAACAATAACATGCTCATCTGGTTACTTTCATGTTAATATCATGCTCAACTAATTTTACTGTGCTGTCAGCTCATTAAAGAAATCTGGAGTTATGTATCAAGAAAAGAGCTTGAAATGTTCTGAATGTTTAGTTTTTTTTAATGAATGGACCTTCCAACTTTTTTGTCTTTTTTTTTGGCATTGTTCTTATAAAATGTGAGCTGGATGCAGAACACAGAAACATCAGGAAGATTTGACCCTAGGCCAGCAGGGATACACATGGGAGGTTGGGGCTGCTACAACATGTCAGGAATATTTTTGTCCCTGTAAGAAACAAGTGAGTCTGGTTGTTATGCGGGAATAGGAAGGTTCACGAGGGGGGTGGTTTGGTCAGTTACTCTGTTTGCCGACTGGAGGAAACTCATTCTCGTCATCCAGACAGACGGGGCCCTCAGCAAATTCATGTTCAGGGATGACCTCGCCCTTCTGGGCTCCACCATCCTCAGAGTAGCCTGGGAAAATAAGAAAGAAGGTCTTTGCACCTTTTTGCTACCACAACATCCTTATGTTTATTCTGATACCTATTATAGCATCAGCTATGGGAATATTGTTTTAGATGTACAGCCTTCAGTACAATGAGTTGAGTGTTTGTGTAACAGTGAAGCTAAATCTGCAGACACTGCATTATATTCATACTTCCAGTCCCTAAATTCCTTGTGCCTTATTACTGATCATCCTAGCTAGCTAAAGAATGAGCTAATGCAAATTTGTGTTGGGATTGCTCTTCAAATCAGTAACACTGAAAACATTCATTTAAAATTACTAAAAGGATATACAGTATTTGTTGCATTGATGAATATTTACACCACATCTGCACTGCACTGCAAACATGAGACAAACTATAAATGCTTTGTGTATAACTTGTACAGTAACTGTAAGATTCAACCTGAACAGAGTTTTTTAGAATTTTTAGTTCAGTTTCTCTGCCATTGTTTGCATTTGAAACTGTGTAACATAAAGTCAGAACAGTCTGAACAGTTTCTCAATTGTAACATATCTACGTAACAGTGCAGGCCACAGTTAAAACTTCACACTAACAGTACAAAAAACCAAACAGAAAAATGTAATGCCAGTGTTGAATGTCTAATAGGTTTTCATTGTCTTCTGTATAACAGAAACATACCCATGAGAGTGGTGGAGGAAGGCAGGGTTGAAGGAAGAGCTACAGTGGCAGCATATGATTGATTGGCTGGTTGAGGAAAGACATCCTCTTGTTTCTCCTCTTCCCCCTGTTCCACCTGCTCCTCATTGGAGTCAAACAGTCTGTAGGAACAGAGCAGAAAAAATAAATAAAATCACAACTCCCAACACTGTGTAGAATTGTGAAACCATCAGTTTTCCTTTTCTGTGTTATAAAACATGAAAATTAGCTAGATACATTAAATGACTGTGCATTTGCCATTTCCCAGAATCTGAGAAATGCAACATGGAGTCTTTCCCTTTACTGCAGTTCCACTTACTTTATGTAAAATATTTTGTTTTAGTGGTACATGTAGATTTGAAACAAAAATTTTAAGTTAACATGAAGACATTTCTGCAAGACACAGGCTATTAAGAGAACACACCTGTGTTTTTGGACAAGGACACACTCGCCGCCATCCTGTGGATCCACATTGTAGATGTAAAAATACCCATCTGAGGACGCCACCAGCAGTCGAGGGAGCTTCTGAATCCTGATAAACACACACAAGATGTAAATAAACACCAACATACATAAAAAAAAACCATCTGCGTTCTGTCTCAGTTTCACACTGTCTTACGTAGCCAAGGCACAGATGTTCTTTAGACCGAACATGTTGAGTCGTACAGTGGCGAAGGCTCTGTCCTGATGCATCATGTCCGACACCTGGGTGGGTAAGTAGGTGCTGGCTGCTGTGAACATTTTGCCCACATACTGTGACCATGTAGGAGACGACTCCTCGTGACTGGAAAGAAACAAGATGGGTCATGATTAACGTTGCAGATATGACACATTAATAGAGACGTTTGAATTTTTCTCTCTAAAATAGAATTTCACAGACTAAACAGCTTGGCCGTATTTCACAGAAACACAACTTGATTGATTTACATTGGAAGTACAGCAGAGAGTGCTCATCAGATGATGTATTGTCCTAATCTGAACCAAGCAAAGAACAACAAAGACATCTAATAGTAGCAAATCATGTACTATTTTAAGTTGCTTTGGAAAAAAAAATCATATGCAAAATGATCAAAATGTAATGCAATTTTTTAATAGATTAAAAAAATCCTCTTCAACAGAAAATGTCAGGATTTATTTTGATCTGTGCCAGCAAAAATAATCAGCAGCACATCAGCCTTTGTAAATCAAGTATTTGACAGGTCAGTCAAATACTTCATCTACAAAAAACAAATGATTGCTTCTACTGGGTGAATTAAGTCAAACACTGAGTGTTTACCTGGGGCTGTGCTGCTCCAGTTTAAAGATATGGACAGTCTCAGTGTTGCTGGAGGCACACAGGAACTGTGCATCTGCACTGAAGGACAACGAACTAATGCTGACATATCTGGCACACAGAAAACAGATAGAAAAGGACATAGTACAGTCAACGTTAAGTGTATATTTTGATTGAAAACATGAATGTACTATTCAAAGACGTGATTAATGTTTTAGAAAGAATTTTTGCTTGTTAATAGTTTAATAGCTAACCTTTTCATCCCTCGCCGGAATTCAAACAGCCTCTGTCCTTCAGGAATGCTGAAGACTCTGATAACAGTACCCTGTTGAGGAGAATCAGGTCAGATAGAGGCTGGTAGGTAATAAAACAGACGCAGGAATAAAAGGAAATCATGTCCTCGCCTTCTCCGAAGCGCTGGCCAGTCTGGTGCCAGATGCATTGAAGGTAAGGGCTGCCAGGGGACTGTCGTGGGCTTGGATCAGCGTCACAGTGCTCTGAAGGAGCAAACAAGTGCTTTCTGATTAGCAGGCTGCTTTTCCCCATGGTGTTTTAAAGAGAAATTACAACAGTCACACAATTTTCTTTGTTGCTGTTTTATGAGTTGAATGCAGGCTCACCAGGTTATTGGCATCGTAAACTGTGATCTCTCCAATGGTGGAGCTGCCAGGGTATGCCAGGTAGGAGTTATTGTGGTTGACGGAGAGAGCGCAGAGACCTACAAGGGAGTACAATGGATAATTCATAGTTTTCTGACTTTTGTCTTCCTCATTTTTGTTTACTTTTTTATACCTATTGGACCAGTCTTACTGTTAATGTCATAATGGAGCTATATACTGTATATATATTGGTATTGTGTTCTAGAGCTCGTAGGTTTAAAGCAACACCATGTTGAAAGAAGCAAATTCTTCATCTTACAAATGGAAAGTTGAGTTCATAAGCAATAATCACTCTCGCTCATTTCTCTGCACTTAGTGGGTATTATTGCTACAGACATATTTGGTCTGGTATGACCAGTAGCTTCTGGTGATTAATGTTACCAAACTACAGCTAGATGTTGGCAGCACAGAATCATTTTGATTATTACACTTTATTGACACGTTTTAGCATTTACCATATATCACGTGTGGCCATACTAGCTTTTGTCCACCAAATGTTGCATAGTCTTGCTTTTTAATTAAGTAATTTGTAAAGAGTCTATAGGAATCAGTGCACACACTATCAGCATAATCTACTGGTCAATGTCTATATAATATCTTAAAAGTACCTGAGGGGTTGGTTGGCGTGTTGAGCAGGGTCTTGAGGAGTTTCATATCTTTGATATTGTGGATGTAGATTGACTCCTCCAAACACACCACCAGCCGCTGATGTTGACATGTAAAGTGACAGAAACAAAGCGAATGTGAAGGAACAAACCTGAATTATATATTGCAGGTACGGTGAGATCTGTTTCCTGTTCTTACCTGTCTGTTGAGCCTGACAGAAAGGATGTTATTGGAGTAGCTGTAGTTGCAAATCTCTGTACCCTTCTTGAAGTGGTAGACGTTCATGCGCCGTGGCATTGACAAACTGACAACTACCACCAGACTACTGGAGAAAAGTCGCTCCACTATATAAACATCTGGACACTCAACTGGGAGAGGTACAAGAGAAAGACCTTCTGTCATATCACAGCTCATATCACCAATGAATGAGCATTCAAACTATTTGCTACACAGCAAAACTGTCAGACAGTAGGAACATTGTAGAACTCAAACTAAACGTTCGCCTCCATTGCAGCTTGAGGATTAGAGAATTAAGTGTTCCCATTTTTTTCTCTGCATGTCATGCCTGTGTTAGGGAGGGTGTAACAGTGTACTGTATGTATGCATAACAGGACTTATAAGTAAGATGCTGTTAATAAGGATTGCAGTTGACATATATTCAGGCACAGTAACCCCTTAAGCAAGCAGACCTTGAGGCTCATTTGATCTGTTGGGATAAAAGTTGTCTTCAATATAGAAGTTCTGTGCAAAAGTGAGTGAATTAAAATGTAAGTAATTTTTATACTGGATATAGTTTGAGTTTAGTTCATAATTTGGCTGTCGACTTTATTTTATTTGACATTGGTAATATCAGTACACCTGATTTGTTATTTATTCTGTTATTCTAGAGACCACATATACTCCAGCATTTTAGTAAAGGAACAAACTTCAAAAGCATTTGCTCCTGTATTCTAACACAAGCGACTACAGTGATTAATGTTTTGTTGTGGTCCCTCCACATTCATTCAAAGATTTCCCTCACTACAGTCTTCAAACATGCATGCTTTATATTCTTTCTTACCTCCCTCGTGGATGCAGTCCAGTTTGTCCACAGAAGTGACTGAGAAAAGCCGGTAGCCAGTTTTGGTGCCCACTGACAGTGAACTACAATAAAAACACAAACACACACACACACACACACACAATATAGACCATCTTGTCAGCCACATTCTTCACTGTTAAGGTGATATAACACTGTAAGTACTATGATCCATATCAAATATAATGTGCTATATTTGCTGCCACACAAAAAACATACTCACAATGACAACATGGTTTGCCATCAACATTCTGATATATGTAAAGTCTACAACTGTCATGGTAAACAAAAGAATTAGTATTTATATATAAGTATTTTATGTATTACCAGAATAGATTAGTGAATGGATATGGCTAAAAGAAATGGCTTACTATTGAAAATCCAAGCACACATACAATCACAAGACTGGGGCTCAAGAGGTGAAGGAGCCCCTGGGCTTGCACCAGGTAGGCCGTTAAGTAGGGGTCAGGGCTTTACTTCATCAGAGTCATGCAGAACATGACATGGCGTTCTTATTAAGACAACACAGTTTTCGATTCAAATCTGTTGATTGCTCCAGATATACTTGCCTTATCTTATGGTGGCTGAAGATGCAAAAAACATGATGACATAGAGATAAGAAAGCCAGGTTGACGCCACCTGCTTATTTTTACTGTGGAAGCCAGATGTTAATTAAAGGATGCACACCTGCAACTGAAGAGGTCAGCAGCACTGTATATGTGTGTTAACTCATAGTTTGCCTCCTAATAAACCTTAAGGCTATGAAAATTGACATCTACAACACATGTGTGAATGCTCAAAATTATTGAGGAATCCAAAAATGGCAGGAACGTCTGCTTGTAAAGCTGCTTTTAATAATATTGCAGTAACCAATCAATTACCAAACTTAAGTCACTGATTTACTGTTGCTTAAGGTTAGTCACTGAGCAGTGCTATTGTATGTTAATTGTTATCAAGCAAGAAAGACGTAAGGGGACTTAGTGAGACACAGGAATAGGCCTAGTGTCAATACACTGTGCTAAGCTGTATCTTATTATACCACAGCCACAAGTTTGGTTACCAACTGTCTTATTCAATGTGCAACAGGCCTTGAAAATTAACACAGTGGCCTACTTCACTCCCATCTGGCAGGGACTCATCTGGAAGTTTAATAAACAATACAGCTTAGGTTCCTTTTGTGCACACGGATATCATCCACTCATAGGCTTTGTTACAAAGCACCAGAAAAAGAATCAGAGCGTGTAAATGCGGCTGAAAAAATTATGCAACAGTCAGGTGCATCAAGAAGATTGAGTTCATGCATCGGCCCGGCCCGCAAGTTGCTTACGTGGTGTCCTGGTTAAACGAGGCACAGATGAACCCTCGGTGTAGCCCGGGGCCGTCCGGTGCGTCCTGAGACTCCATCCGTCGAGTCGCCCAAATTCCTCTCCTCTCGCTGGTCGAGGTCGGAGGCCTTGGGCTCGGGTCGATCCCCGCCGGAACCCGCTTCCCCTCCTCTGCTCGCCGACTCCAGCCGCCACGCTCGCAGTCTTCAGGCAGAGGAATGTCCGGGCAAGCTGGCTCAGATAGCACACATCACAAAAGGAGCGAGTTATCCTGAATCTAAACAGAAGAAAAGATAAACGATAACACCTCCTAAATAAGCCTTTTTAACTTTACTTATGCGACACTGCCGTTTTTGTGCTAACTTCCAATATTCACACAGCAAAACAAAAACAGCTGATGGGAGGATGCGTCACTCTGAGCTGCATCGCGATTGGCTGGCGGTAACACGTCAACCCTTCTTCTCCGTTATTTCTATTGGTCGAGCTGTTTCACTCATCATGTTTATTTGACACCACAGCTGTCAATTAAATAAGCTCCACCTGTTTATATGACAAAGCTGTTGATTGGCCAATTATATTTTCAGTCTTGTCACGAGGAATTGTTTTGATGTTTTCATTGGATAAAACACGTAAACTGGCTTTCTTTACTGCCCGTTCTGTGACACATCATCGACCTGAGAGATGTGCCATAAAACGATTCATATGTTTCACTGTTTTTTGACAAATAAAATAACACTATTAAAGGTTTGTATTTAGTGTTTTTTTCCTCTGCTTATGCTACAAAGGAATTCAAAAGACGACATATTTTTCTCCCAAAAACCGATATATCGTGCTACAATGTGTGCAAGTATGCTAAAGGCTATATTTTAATATTGCATGTCCTGTACCTACTTTGTAAGTCGTTGTACTTCACTGATTTTTTAGTTTTTGTTACTTTATACTTGTAGTTTTTATTTAAGAAGGACTCACTGATCTTTTGACTTCACATATCTGCAACATTTAGTTATTCTGCAGATATACGTTTATTTATTCAAGACTTGTGATCATCTTATAAAGTATAGTACCTTGTTATATCCTTAATTATTAAAATACACAATAAACCAGTCAACATTAGCTGCATCTCGACTTTTTGTAACATGAAAAACCTGATTACACATTAGTGCATCACCAATAAAAATCCAATATTACTGAATACTGACACTCCAAAAATGTATTTCTACTTTATGTATTTTGTTTACATTTTGTTGATGAAACCGCTGTAGTTAAATGTAAGTAACATCCTCGATGCAAAATGATTGTGATACTGTCTTTATACTTAGGTAGAAATGATAAATATGTACACTTACACATGCACTATGAATGTTTATTTAATTTATTCGTTTAAATGTTAATATTTACTGTTTTGTATGGTGCATTAATTATACTGTAGTAACTGTAGCGTGTTATTTAAATGCGGCCTGGAGAGGAAAGACAATATCCTGCACTATTTCTTAATGTTCCTATGAGAGTTTATTTATCTGGGGAGCCCACTTCTGAGTTTTGTGTCCCCTACCAAGATATCTGTGTCCACCTTCCCCGAAAATACATGTAAAACTGTAATGTTTGTAATAAAAAGCTGTCCATGCACACTGCTGTGAAACGCTTCTCTAAATAAAGTACGTTGAGAAATTCCTGTAATCAGATCATTTTTTAATCAGCTGTCGATCGATTTTTTTTTTATCAACTATTTCCTTGACGTCACGGTTTCCGTGCTGTCTCCTTTAAGGTTGCCAGGGGTTACGGGCTCACATGTCAGAACGAGGAGAATTGACGTCAGTGACGGTTGTTGATTGGTTCTCAGCCGTATCCGGTGGGGCAGCGGTCCAGAGCTCGGGAAAAAAATCGAAGCGAGGAGGATCTGGTAACGGTACGCTTTGAGAAATATCATCCATCCCGAGTCGCTATCGAAAGGCTCGGCAAGAATTTACAGTTCTTGTGAGTATTTGCGTTGTTTCAGTACATGGAACATATGACCTCTGAATAGGTGAAATTAGTTTCCTCCGTCTCTCGTTTGTTTATGACAGAACTCAAGATGGCGTCATTGGAGGAGAGCTTTGCCTTTGCACGGAGCTAGCCAGCTAAGCATCAAACTAGACTCACTCTCTGACATAACGCAGGCCAAAAATAGTTCCGCAGAAGGATAAAACGTTTTTATTCGTTTGTATTTTGTATTTGATCGATGCAATGCTTTAAAGTGGGTAGTATTTTAGCATTAGCCTTGCTTGCTGTGAAGTTACTTGGCTGCAGCCGTCAGCCTCCTCACGAAGCATTCCTGACCTACACGGTGTTAGAGACAGGGTATTTACTTAATGGATCTCTAACATTTATTCAGTTTGAAGACGATTCAATCCATTATTATTATCAAATTTTCAGCATATTCTACTGTCACTTGGTCAGCAAGGTCATATGTGCATCACAGTGTTGAGCTGGCAACCCGCTTTTTAGTATTATAAACAGCAGAGGTGATGTTGCAGCTCAATAGCTGAATTAAAGAATTAGCATGTTAATTGTATGCATTCGCTTTCGCTTATATTTCAAACATAATAAGACTTATTTATTCAATAAAAACTGTTGTTGCTGTTGTTGGCCTGTAGTCTCAGCTCTTTTTTTACCACCTAGTCTGAAAACAGTATCATTTATCACTTAGTTATTCCTGTGGTAGGTTTAGATTAAAGCAAGCCTGCCAAGTTTCCACCACGAGTGTAGTTAGTTGCCAGCCTCATCTTTGATAATATGTCTAGTAATCACCCCTGGGCTTGTCAGATTCAAAATGATCTGAATCCTGTTATGCTGATGTACATGCATGATACACTTGCAGGGACAAAATAGATCGGCCTTATTGTCCCAGGAGTTGTTGTTCACTCATTTGCTAAATGTTCACTCTAAATGCACATGTTGGTTGCACTAGAGCTTTGCAGGCCTTCCTGTTTTGGACTGCACAGCTAGATCAAGCTCAGAGCTATCTGAAGAAGCTTATATCACACAGGCTGATCAGATGATCTGGGATCTGTCAAGCTGTTTTGTTCAGCAGCAGTACTGTGGCCCGAAAAGCAAACATCAAGCAAGTGCATTTGCTTTTGTGGTTTCACAATAAATTGATTCACTGGACTTTATTTTACCATTGGTCTAAAATTAGGCCATGGGTATGATACTCTTTCTGCCATAACCAGTTACTGTCTCTCTGATTAAGAGCTTTATTCAGGCCTCTTATTTTGTTGACTGTAATCACATATGTGTGTGATAACATCTCATGACCAGTTTTCACTCCTGACATTCAAACTCCACAGTGCCAAAAAAACCACATCATCTCTTCGTGCCTTCACACTCTGGTTCTATTTTTCTCACATCTTCACATTTTCTGCCTGTCCGTTTCTCATCACGACCATGTTGCTTTCTGATAAGTCTCAGAATCCATGTTGTACAGCAACACTATGAACTGCTCTTTCTTTTTCTCGTTACTGTTCACTCTTTGCAGTACAAAGGTTAGAGGTCACGGAACAGGGTTGTGGTTGTCGTCATGGCATCTGGAAGTACGAGCAGTGAGGAGGAGCGGAGCCTGAGGGAGTGTGAGCAGTATGTGCAGAAACACAACATTCAACAGCTGCTGAAGGACTGCATTGTCCAGCTGTGCACCTCCAGGCCAGATAGGCCCATGGCCTTCCTCAGGGAGTACTTTGAGAGGCTTGAGAAGGTTTGTGTGTGCAATGTTTTTTTGGGTTTTTTTTTTTTTTTGGTTCTTATTGCACAGGAAGTGAATCAGTAAACAGTGAAAGCTCAGTTAATATTTTCTATGATAAACTGCATTTATTTACAATTGGACAGACTGTAAACTGATATCAGTTTGTTAGTTTAACACAGTGGATGTCATAGCCAAAACAATTTCTCAGGCCTTTGGCTCAGTGTGTTTCATTTGTCTATAATGTAATCAGTACATTTTTTGATCATGTTCTGGTTTAACACTCCTGTAACATTTTTGTTTTTATCATTGACAGCACAATAATCATAGTTAAACTTCTATCAATAATCCTGACATCACTTTAATGCACGCACATAGAGATCAAACTTTGCAACAGCCATGTTCAACACAGGATGCTGCATTTAAGATAAAATATCATTCAAATCTAGTTACTGATTATTGATTCAATGGTTCATTAAATTAAATCAGATACTATACAGATTTTCAGTAATAGATACAGTAATTGAAATACCATGTTTTTTAAGAGTAGTAGTATAAATTGGGTTTCTGACATCTAACATCTATCACTTCTAACTAGCCACATTTTAAACTACACTATATATATATATCTATATATATATATATATATATAGATATATATTTATGCAAAGTATGATATATTGTAAATTTTACCATTAATCTCGAGTTATCTTGTAGTGTATTATGAGCTGTACTAAGACAAAGACATGGGAAACTTGAAAGGTATTTGTATTTATGTGTTTGTAGCGATAGTGACAAAACCACACACAGTTTTATTCATTGGTTTTCTTTTGTGTTTCTCTGCTTTGTGAAGCACATTGTCTATCACTTGCGCATTACGTCACAAATAGCCCATGAATTTAACTTTAACAAACCACAGCAGATTTAAACCTTATTGTGTGATGCCGTTTGACCTTTTCATCTATTCCTGCCTTCCAGGAGGAGGCCAAGCAGATTCAGAACCAGCAGAAGGGAAGCAGTTCCCGTTC
>JAUBNQ010000011.1:6843589-6864409 GCA_032353495.1 Ctenopoma kingsleyae
CACACACACACACAAAAGTCACGACAAACACAGTGATCAAGCTGTCAGTTATAATAGTCAGTAGTATATAATAAACATGTCAAACACTGTAATTTAAAGAAGATTAAATTATGATATGACATTTTATTTTACGATGTACCGTAATATAATGTTACGTAACCTTTTAAGACATTTTCTGTTTTTTAAAACTTCACGGACATGCAGTCATTGTTTAAAATAGACTGAAGAACTGTCTTTGCAGAACTGATATAAAAAAACTGTTGATGGTGTTTGATGAAAACCAGGTGCTCATCAAATGTAGATTCAGTCCTCACCTCATTGGTTTGAACATTGCTTTGGCAAAGTTATTAATTTTTAGAGCCAGTTTCAGATGATGTCCACTGGGCTTCACCACTGCAACAGAGTGGCAGAAAGAGAAACAAACATTAGCTGGACCGGTGCTGTCTGGTGACAAATGTAGTCCCTGAGCATCAGGTAACTGAATCAATGTTTGTTTTTCATCTTAAATCCTCAGAAGCCTGTTTAACTTGTGGAATATTTTTTTGATCCGTTTTTTTCCTGTGATAAAATAATTGAGGGTTGGCCACAGCTTGTGCCTTGTTCTCTGCTGTATATTATGTCACAGCAGTAGGCTGTAGTAGAACTAAACACACACATATCCCTGCTGTGCTCTGTGAAACTGCTGAGTATTAATCATTAACGGTCGCACACAGAGTATACAGTCTACTTTTTTCTGGAAAAACAATCAAAGAGGACAAAACCGAACACCGCCACTCTTTTGTAACTGAAAAAAAACGAGAAAGTGTCATGAGGTTAAATTTAAGCAGGAGGAACAGATTGTTTTGTTGCATTTCTTCTTGGCAGTGACTGATGTTTGTGCGGTCAGCGACTTCACTGTGCAGGGACACTGGAAAAGGACAGACACGACAAAAACACAGAATGTATCCAACTATCAACCATTTTACTTTGTGTGAGAGAGAATTATACATCACTTGCAGTAAAATATATAAAGACCTTTATATTATTGAATATAGTGAAAACATGTATGTACAGTAACTGTCAGTAAATCTTAAATATCGCTCCATACATTGCATTTGCAGCTCAGATGTACAGTAAGAGATGTGAGCATAGGTAGTGTCAGCTGTGTAGACTGAAGCCTGTAAACACTGGTTTCCCTTGCAGCATGCAGACATCAAACATTTAATATGGAGCTGTGTCTTTGAACATAAATGATCTGTTTTTTTTCTGTGCCCCAAAGCAAATGTCTTTTCTGAAAGACAAATCTGTATTTTGGTTCTAAATGAAGAACAAAAACCTCACTATCACAAAGGCAGCAGTGTGTTTGCCACTGATGGTACCACCAAGCACAGCAGAAAAAGAGAGAAATGAAAAGACAGAAGAGCTGGTCAAAAAAACACTTAAGCTGTTACTCGTACACTATACATGACGAGATATGAAAAGAAAACACAAAAAATAATGAAATTAAATATATATATATACAGTATACAGTGTAAAGGGAAATCTCATTGAGGGTGTTTGTGAACTGGCCATACCTTGGGTGCAATCACACACTCCTTTCAGGGCTTTCTCATCTTGAGTATAATCTGTAAGAGAGGATTTAATATTCATTTATTTATTGTTAGCTCATAATTTATTACACATTTATCAAATGACTGGTGTTACATTTTCAACACATGATGCCACACAATGGGCAGAATATTAGCATCCGTCTTAGAGTCTGCTTTCCACTATTGCGTCCACAAAGTCAGAAAACCATACTTCTACTTTATGTTTGGTCTACAGCACAAAACTGTGCTGTAAAAAGTCAGAGGATAAAAATGCAGGCAAACAGAGGGAGAAATGAGTAACAATAACACTGGTTTTGTTCGGTCATTGCTGATATGCAGAGGTTTTAAATCCCATTCAGCCATCCCTCACCTGCACCGACGACCACCATGCTCTGCATGTCCTTGAGGAGTTGTGGGATAGCGAGGTCGTCTCGGGAGTACAGAGCATAGCGGTTGATTCCTAGGTGGAACTTCAGCCAGCTGGCGTCAGGATCAAAAGTCACTTCATGTTCAATCACAGAGAAGTTGGAGACAGCTGCAGCTTCAATGTAGAGTTTCATATGTCTATGGAGTGAGGGTAGAATGAAGCGTAAGTCTAGGGACTGAATACAGACAACTATCCTCTGTCTGAAATGATATCACAACTTATGGTGGAGATAATGGCCGGCTCAAAATGGGTTTGTTCCCTCCATAGAGCAACTGTAAATGTCATGTTACTTGTTGAACCTTGCTAATAGTAAAAACTACACTGCTCAGGCAAGCAAAACCACTCCTTAAAACATTTTTATGGGCAGTATTTCATTTGGGATAAAGCATAGATTTAGTGCAGCTGTTAAAGCCAGAGCTCCATGGTGTGGACCTATATTAAACTACATTTGTACAATACAGTAAACCTGTACTGTATAATGAAAGAAGTTATGATGTAGTAGAAGTACATGTTTTGAATTTATTACATACACTTTGTTTAATAGCTGTTAACTATTGCTTTATTTGCATTGTAGCTCAGTTCCAAATGCAGGATTGTATTAGTTAATGTTATGATTGTTTTCTATTGCAGAGACAAAATCCTATGTTTTTACAACCTCTTCTACTCTTTGCTGCTCTTAAAGGTGGAGCAAGAATATTCTGAGATCTAAACAAACAAGTCTGTGATAAAAGAAGCACGATATCCCCAGACCGGACCGCAATGACTGGGGCAGTCATCATCTGGTCCTATTGGAGCAAAGGGCTATAAATACAAGTTTGTTTGTTGGGTACCCTGCCAAGCCATCAGTCACCTCGCAAACTGAAGCAACGCGTCATGGTAATCAGTATAGTGGACAAATGCACACCACAGAGTGTAGAAGAGAACAGCAGATTAAAAAACAGGGTTTTTAGTAAAGTTTGCCTGGGAAGACACACAAACAGTTTGACCAGGGAATTAGCTAAACCTGTTTCCATTTCCGGCATTCAAATGAATGTGGTTTTAACAGTTATTTTGAGCAGCCCTTGTCAAACACTCCTTATGTGTGTTTGTTGCAGTGTTGACACACTGTTTTCTAGACATTTACAAGGCAGCAGAGACAGAGAAGATCCATTGCTCATATTTCTTTTTATTTTCCACTGTTACAGCCCAAAATCTGTATTTTGCTGAGGGAGTGCACTGTGTTGGGATAGACAGACAGCGTCACAAGCCAAGACAGCTACGGCTCCCACAGATTAAGATTGGCTTTAGCAGTTTTAAATCCTTGTTTACTTTAAAAGAGAGTGTTCGAGACACAAGCTCGTAGAATGACATGTCTGCGATAGTTTTCAGCCAGCAGCCCACTCAACAGTAGACTTTTTATGATGCACAGAGTGGTCTACACATCCTGACATCATGAAGAAAGTATATTTATGTGCATGGATTTGTGTTTGTGTGTCTCTGTTTGGCCTTAATGTCAGTGACCCTGCTTCTTGACCGCAGCTGAACCTCAACGTGTGGTTTTGAAGTAGGATGGCTCAGCCGAAATTAACATGCTGCTCTTTCAAAATAAAGTTGAGAAACACTGGCAAAAGTTACACTCAAAATACAAAATAAATTACGTTTAAGTGTGATTTTTAAATCCTATATAAATAACACTGTAAGCTAACCTTTCCCAGCGTGACATCTTCTTCCTGAAGTATTCCATCAGCTGCTCCACCTGCAGCAGCTTCTCCTCTGGCCCCAGCGCTGGAGTCTGGATGTTGTACAGAGGGTGAGCAAACAGTCTCCCCAGCTTTGAGCCACCACCTGTTGGTTTATTTGTAGTAGCATCTAGAGGCGGCACATAAGTCCAGTTGGAGAGATATGGTGTGGCGAGACCCCCCTGCCTGGGGAGGGTGAGGTTACTAGGACCACATGAGCAAAACTCTCTTGATCCTTGTCCCAATCTCCGCAGCTTTGGCAGGAGGATGAAGTAAAAGTCAGCGGAGAAGATGGCTGTGAGGGTTGCTGCTAATAAGAGACGGTCTCTCCTCATCATTGTAACAGAAAGAGTGAGACAGTGTAGTGTAGAAAAAGACAGCAGAGAAACCTACAAAAGTCCTGCAGAGGGAAAACAACTAAGTGCTGATCCAGAGTGTGCAAGGCATCACTTGTAGGCTGCCTCCAGTCTCCCACACAGTCAGCCAGGCAGAGGCGAAAGGTAAGCAGTAAGAGGTTGGTCCAAGTCTCTCTCTTCCTCTTTTCTATCTGTGTGTTTCAGCCTGTTCCTTCTAGCCTCACTTCTTCTCCTTCTTCTTCTCCTCCTCCTCCTGCCTTGGCAGCAACTGAAGAAAGAGCGAGCATGTGCTCGCAACAGTCACTGACAGTTTGGCTGCTTCCAGGGACCTGCTGCTCAGACAGTGTGTGTGTGTGTAAGCGAGAGAGAGAGACTGTGTGTATGTCTCTGTGTGCATTGTGTGCGTGTCTATGAGCAGGTATACACACAAAATACACACTCTCTCTCTCATACACTCTTGGAGCACATGAAGGGGTGGAGACTTCTTATCACGGCAGAATGAATGAAACCACATCCAGCTGGCATATCCTCTCTGATGCAATGCATGTGTGCGTGCGTGTGCGCAAGTGCAGGTCCAAGTTCAGTTTTCACTCACGTGTGTGTATGTAAAGTGGCGGCGTTCCTTACAGATTTCTGACAGGAAGATTGTGTGTGTGCATTTGAAGCTTTACCAGTGTTTGTGTATTAGCGTGTTAAGTCTGTTTGAGTGTGTGACTCGCCTTGACATCACTTTTCTCCAAGAGGGTGTGGAGACAAGATTCCCTTCCCTCTGTCATCTTCTTGTCTCCTCCGTGCTCCTCCTTTATATGGTCCACTTTCACTCCTCTTTCAACTCATCAAATCTTCTCTCCTCTTCCCATCCCATGCATCATGTCATCCCTGTTATAAACTTTCTTTGCTCTCTGTCATCCTTAATTCCTACTTCTCTCTCTCCTTCTCTGGCTTTCTGCCACAGACCTCCAATCTGTCTTGCTTCAGGAAAAAAATCCCAGCTGCACTTTACTTCCTGCTCCAGTTCCCCATACATGAATCCCTCACTTTTCTCTCTGTCAGGCTGATCTACAACAAGACAAAAACTTCAGTGCTGGAAAAAAATCAACAAGTCCTTACACAACTTGAGGAAACACGCAGGGAAAAATAACACCTCCCCTCCTTCGTTGGCCACCTTTTCTTTACTCTCCCTCTCGCTGATTCCTATGAAAATATACTGTATAAAAAATTAGGATCGCTGCTTGTTGCCAGTGTCTGCTCTTAAAGACCTAAGCAGCTTTATAGTGAAGCAATGAAGATCTCACAGGGCATTTCCCAGCCTGCATCTGTGTTGTTGTTACTGTGGTATTTTGGAACATCTGTCATCTGTTTGTGTCTATGTGTGTGTTTTGGGGGGAGCCCTGATTACACGTCAGTGTATGGGAGTTGCTCTCCAGGGTGTTTTACACTATGTGAAGAGAAAGCAGACTGGGAGAAGCCGTTAGCGATGTCGGATATTAGGAAAATGAAACCTTAACTTGATGTTTAGCCAGACTGTAGAAGGAAGGGCATCTTTTTTGCTGCCACACGCACACACACACGCACACACACAAAAGTCACACTCAATGACTTTTGCAAAAAAAAGTAATTGTCCTTTTAACCCAAATACATCATAAAAATCTACTTTTAGACAGGGAGAGGCCACATTTTCACTACTGAATAAGCTTTCCATTTTTATTTTCTGTATTTTACAACTGAAGCAAAAAAAACAAAACAAAAAACAACTAAAAATACCCTGCTATAAGGACAACTGACTGAGAAATATAAGAATATGTCATTGAGTTTATTTTGCTGTGCAAAAAGATTAAAAAAAAAAAGTACATTTAGTTGAAAGGTTAACCACTTAATATCAAACCACTGAGCATGTTCATGAGCAGACAAGATATTTCTGACAACACAGCACATTTGGTGGAACTCTGTACTGCTGCGTTGTCTTACAAATGCCTGAGGGGATAAAAGTACAGTCTAGATGACTTACCCTGTTTGTCCCAACTGTGTCTGTTTGTATTTATCCCTGAGAAACAAATTCAAGATAGGACTCAGTGCCCACCTCCTCCCCTCCTAAAACATCCAGACTGATGCTTAAAATTACCCATTTCTTTTAGGTAAGAACAAGCAAGCACATGAAAAGAAGATTGAAAGCAGAATATGGAAAGAAAACAAACAGAACAGGGCAATAAATGTTGAGTCTCCAATTTGTTCAATTCAGCAGAACTGGGATGATAAGCAGAGGGTGACTTGTGTTGAGATGATTCGGTGAGATGGCTCAGATGGCTGTCTGTCTTGATGTTTGTCTGTATGACCCAGAAGTCTCAAATATTATGAAATTTCCCTCTGCTGATAAAAGAACCGCAACATTCAGGATAATGTGAAGCTGCTGTAACACAAATGCAAGTGGAGCATGAAAAGCTAAAATTGATTCAAAGCTAAAGTTCCCTATTTTGGAAAATACTCTTACTTGTCTTCTGCCAGTTAGCTAGGGAGATCAATACCACTCTCATATCTATCTATTAAATATAAAGCGACATCCAGCAGCTGGTTAGCAGCATGACTTTATCTTTATCTTTGCATAATACGTGTTTTTGCAAAAGAAACACAGAAGACAGTGAGGGTCAGAGGTGCAGGAAGGCATATTTTTCATCTTTGATCAGAGGCAGGTGAATTATTTCCCCATTTCCAGAGTATCTACTAAACTATGCTAACCAACTGATAACTGTAACTACGTCTTTACACTGCAGACACGAAATCTGCGCCAAACGTTATTTGCCCAAAATGTCAAAACAACTTATTTTAAAAAGATATGGTATCAGTAGGAAACAGATCAAATTCAAGTAAGCTTGAAGTGAATAAAATGGAAAAAGAAAAAAGCTAAAAGCAAGAGAAAAAGAATCTGAGGAAATACACAAGCAGCACTGTAGTGTATATTACAGCCCTCTTTGAAGGTGAAAACCCTGTCAGCAAAGTGTTTATTTGACTTACTAAGTCAACTTACAGATTCACATTTACATCATAAAATAAAGAGGAAAAACAGTTCAGGTCTGTATCTTCATCTGTGTTTATGTGACTGTACAGGTAGGTAGCTCACACAGATGCTGTGCACTCAGCTTTGCGTTGCCAGTCCAATACCACACGTGGGGGGATTGCGGGTAAATTCTCAGTGGAGGCATCTCCTGGAAAAGCAATATGAATAAAAAAGAGAAATGAAATACAGACGTTTAAGCTTCAGTTCAGAAAACTGTTTTCATAAATATGTAGCAGAGCTGACAAAGCTGCAAGATCAAGGCATTTCTGACATTCTTCCTTCGGAAAGCATCTAAAACAGTGAGATGGATCGATTCGAACTTCAATCTCTGACCTCTCAGCGGTCAGTCCACATGAATTGGCAGCAACAGGAAAACCCTCTTCGATGTCTACGCCACAAATGCACAGTGCGGCAGCAAGCACACTGCATAAAGGGACAGGCTCATGGTTGGGAGAAGGAGACAGAGAGAGGATGAAGAACCTAATCAGAGGGAGGGTTTAAGAGAAAGATATACAGCACCTATGATAAACCTACAAGAGGAGGAAGTTGGAAAGACATGCATGCAAACATTGAAATGGAGAAAATCAGGTTTTTTCCCAACAGATGTGTCTAAAATAGAATAGCTGTATTCCTCTCTTGCTGCTTTTATCCCTCTTTCATTATCCCTTCCCATCAATCACATGTTTTTGGACAGCTTCAGCCTGACTGTGGCGTGCTGCAGCCACAGCCTCGGGATAAAAGGAAGTGGAACTGCTCTGTCACATTCCTCCAGAACTGATCAAGCCTTTTATAGTTGTGTGTGCTGTCCAGTATTTTTATGCTGACCACCACTGGGTGTCCACAAACGCTCCAACTATAGAGGTTTTCACAAAATATATTGAAAATAAAATGTTTCCATCTAGAACTAGGTAGAGCACACTAGCCAGATGAAACAACAGATGTAGGTGGAGACCTGATGAAATAAAGTTTATTTATTATTCAGGAGAAGATGAGTCATTGTAGCAGCAAAGAGTCAAAGTGAGACTATGTAACTTTCAACCACTTCATGTCACAAGTCACAAAAACAAAGAAATGCAATAATGTACCTTGATGGTAGCACAGTTGGGTAACATAAGACCAAGTAACTACAACCACAGCAGCAAATCCCCTGAATGTACTGCATTAAGTATCTGTATCTTTTGTCATGTAGGAGATTAGGTTATATGTAAGAAGAAGAATGGATAATTTCCTTTTTAAAAAGTTACATACTGCTGGACTGAGTTGCAACTTACTTCTTTCTGGTCAAATATGCTGTTTAACATAAGCAATCTTCTCATGACAGGTTCTCTTTTAAGTTGGTCTTTTTGGTCTTGAGGAACAATTTGACATTTTGGGAAATATAGTTATTTGCTTTCCTGTAAATTGTTCAAAATCTCCCTTTCAGCACTGCTTCTAGTTCTTGGCAAGAAGGAAAAACGAGCATGTCAAACTATTTCTACTTGGATTGGTTCATTTGCACAATTTTTGGCATGCTTTGAGGATATAGAAGGTGCAATGAAAATAGATTTGTTAATACAGTTACTGGGCACACAGGTTTTCATAGAGCAAGCAGGAGGAAAAAAGATGGGTAAAGATTTACTAATCAGTACAACAATCACCTGCAGTGCCAGAGTCTGATGGGACGAAATCAGCCCATCAACAGTGATTGCAGTGGTTGATGTCATCAAACAGACGTCTCCTCTCACAACACATCTGGCAAAAGTCTTCGCACAGATACTGACATGGGCATAGGCGATGGTTGGGTGGATAGGTGTGCATGCATGGAGGAATAGAAAGACAACTGTGATCAGAATGTGTGTGAATGGTTTCAACATTCACAGTGCTTACAGTCATGAGCTGCTGGTTGTGTGTTTGCAGGTTACCATGGGTTGCTGAGGTTGCTCCTGGTCATTCTCTCCTGGGCTAGTGGATGACGCTAGGGTGGATAAGAAGAGACAAGGTTAAGTGAGTTAATGTGTGCGTCTGCCTGGGTGTGGTTGCAGAGAAAGCACAGCTAATCGCTTATTTTGGCAGGTTTAGAGTAACGGGCAGGCAGTGAAGGGAAAGTGTAGGAAATGTCTTGCAGATACACCCCCACTCCAACACACACATGCACACAAACCTTGAATATTTCTGCACTTTTAAAAATCTGGCCTGCATCTCTGGAGTAGAACATGGCCCAAATGTTCCCAAACTGAGCTCCAGACCTCAGAGGAGGAGAATGTGAAGAACGCTCTGAATGCTCTTCTCCTCATAATGTGGTAAAATTGGACATGATTGAATCAGAGTATCAGGTTTAATTAACTTGAAAGGCCACCCTGACCTGTATGTGTACTTTCTATTAGTAATTTCAGGAGGACCTACACACACTCATACTCATGTAGGACTCTGGTGAACGTGGCAGTTACTGAAAGGAACATTTCTATGTACAGCCAAATGTGCTTAAGCAAGCATGGGCCAGGGAGAGGTCACTTACGTGTGTGCAGCACCTCAGAAAACCTGAATGATTACCTTCAGAACATTCTTTCTGTGCAGTTTGACCAGTGTTGGAGGAATCAGGTACTTGACTTTGAATCACTGTAGCACTTTCAAACCTTCCCTCCTCATGTGTGTCTTCTCTCAGGTTGTTCTGTGTCTCCCTGTGGGTGTCAGAACCAAAAGATATTACTCTTTGCTGAAGGGGATCAATTTGTGTAAACACAAAGCTATTTACTTTAGATACAGGTTTCCAGGTTTTGGCAATGTCAAAGTCCTGAAACATAACACGACTTAGATCAGTGATCTCTGCTGGATTATATTTTGTCACAAAAGTCCAATACATGTGTGGATGTTTGTTGTTGAATTTTATTGAACCAGAACTGCAGTTGTTCTCTGTCTTTGGGTTGCACCTGACCTGCACTTAAGTGTTCTGTGTGCTCCTTTATTGAGTTTGTCTGTTGAGTTTGTGTGTATGAGAGAGAGTTAAAGCAAGATCAAACTTCACACCTCAGCCCACTAATAAGAGTCAACAGATTATTTTTAAAATGATAAGCTGTTGACATCTGAACTGAGACA
Source organism: Ctenopoma kingsleyae (assembly GCA_032353495.1). Classification (NCBI taxonomy): domain Eukaryota; kingdom Metazoa; phylum Chordata; class Actinopteri; order Anabantiformes; family Anabantidae; genus Ctenopoma; species Ctenopoma kingsleyae. The sequence continues at coordinate 6,853,783 of JAUBNQ010000011.1, forward strand.
ACTGTGGTAAAATGCAGCCATTTAAAACTGATGTCTGGCAGACAAGTCAAGACAACAGTCTTTAGCCATTATGCACATGTAGAAGTCTTTGATCTTAATAGGGATGTTTAGACATGCATTAATAAAACGTGATAGTCATGTGCGCCAGCTCTTTGAGATGAATATTAATATTCTCGCAAAGTCAATGCTAAATGCTGATCTTAAATGGCTGTAATGTGTACCATGCTCACTAATCTACATCAGCATGTTAATATGTGAGCGTGTGTAAGCTAATTAGCACTAAGTAACCTAATATAATAATACAAATTATTGGACAAAGTGGAATTTTTCATTAATAAAAATCTAAATTATACAACAAACCTCCAGCCGAGAGATTAAAAGGTCTTCTAGCACAAATCAGAAGCCATATTTAAGGTAATGAATGGTAGAGAGAAGAGCATGTAGATGCAAAAACATAACCACATTTCTGCACTACAAACTAGATTTCTCTCTGAGGTAGCTTTGCTGTAGTTCAACTTCTTCCAGTGTGAAGTAAAAGGTGGTTTGCAAAACTATGGTTTCAAAGTAGTTTCCCAACACTGTGCAATAAATCACCACAACCAATAATTTAAAATTCAGTACAGTCATGGTACAATATATCCCCACTTACAGAGCACTCTTGACAAGAGTTAAACCACATAAACTACATAATGATTTTGCTCCTCAGCGAGCTTCATACATGCTGACATGTATGGTGTATTTATGTGTCTTAGCATATGCCTACGTTGTCTTTACTTTAACTGTGACAGAAATACAGTTAAGCGCATAACAAAGGTCTGAGCCAGGCCAGAGAGTTTATGACCTTTAACCACACTGCTTTTAACAAAGACTCAAATAGCTGTTAGGGAACGTTCGTTTGGAGGAAGCACTCAAGCATAATGTGTCCCTCTACACAACACTCTCTATATTAGATCTGGTACATACAGTTAATCATCAACATTAATTGTTTGGACTTTGGTCCTGTCTCCTTGCTCTCGATATGCCAGGTATATTTTGCTATGTGTGGCCAGGTTTGAATGATTCAGTGCCATGCCATTACACACAACATCTTCGAAATTTGGACTATATAATCCTGTCTGCTTCATGCCATAGTGCACCAACCATGGAAGAGTTAGCATGCTACTGAGCAAGACAGAGAGTTTATCTGTTAACCCTCAGTGCACAGCAACTTTTCAACTGAGAGAAAGAAGTGAAAATGTTCTGTTTCTATTGCATTTTGTTTCATACGTTTAAATATAATTTAGCCAAGGTCCCAAATCATTTATTTAGTTAATTAAAATATAACCTGAAAGTCACCTCTGATAAGTAGCTTCATCAGTGATATTCCACATCACTTCCTGTCCAAAAGAACCCACGTTATCGCCGTCTTTTGTCCACAGTCCAACAGAGCCATCAGATGAGGCTGTGAGTACGAGCAGTTTCTCAGCCACCTCGAGGACTTCCACGCTTACTAACCCTCTCTTGTGCGCTTTCCAGCACTGCAGCAGAGGAGGCCGCTCACAAATTGACTGTGTAGAAAGAGAATATCTCAGGAACACAGAGACATACAGTGAACATTGCATTTTTCCTTCATTTCACACGAGCTCACCTCATGCTGGATATCCAGTGCATAGTCAGAGATGTTCCAGATCTGAAGCCAGCCTGCTGTGTCTCCTGAGACCAGGATTTTATTTTTATGCTGATCTGAGCTCATGCTGAGCACACGTTCCCCTGGCTGATCTGGAGCATAGAACTGACCTAGGATAAGGAACCTTATCTAAAAATTATTGGAATTGAATATAGATACAGATTTCATTTAACTGTACATTTTCCTAAGCACTGAAAGTTGCATGTAAATAAATCTATTTATATTCAGAGTATGTGCCAATTTTAAGAATACTCTTAAATGACAAATGTATTTCTCAGACAAATTGCTTGCCTACTGTTATGTCACATGTCTTCCTGTTATGTCACAACCTTAGATTCTTCTCTCTCTGCTAAAAAAAAATCGACACATATACACATTTGTACACACACACACAAACACAGGCACGCTGGCTCACTCATACACACACATTCACTCATGCATGTTCGTACACATATGCAGTGGTCACAGTGCACAAATACCACACCACTAAACACAGATGGGATCTGGAAAGAGACATAGTTGTGGGCTGCCAGGAATGGTGCCGGCCAGAGGCCAAGTCGACAGTTCAGCCTTTCTCTGACTGCTCTGACTGTTTGTAAATCCATTTCAAGGGAGGATCATTAAAACTGACAGCTGCTTATCAACTGCTTGGACAGCTTAGTGCTTCCACCTCCTTTATGCTGTGAGCTTTATTATTAAATTATGTGTTTTTAGTGTAACATCTAGATCTGTGCCTTGTGCAACATTCTCATCAGTGTCCCACTCACCATAAGTGTGTGTCTGTCCAGTGATGCTCCAAAAGGTCAGACAGCCACCCTGTGATGACACCAGGACACCTCTGTTTCTCAAATTTCTGTTGCCTGCTCGATGTTGCAGGAACAAGAGGCTGTTCACGGGGGGCACCCCTCTGGACGCATACATGCAGGAGAGAAAAAACAAAAACTGGTGATCACCAGACTAGAACTAGCATATAAATGAATATGGGAATTTGATTGGTCGATTGAAATAAATATAAATAACAACAATTTGAAAACAACTACTGACTAGTTTCAGCTTCTCAAATGTGAGATGTGATAATAAAAACAACAGTTTTCATGATCACACAACAGTTTTCATTATCATCAGTTCATTATTCATCTTTCAGCTTTAAAAATAAGTCTTCGTTGTGTTACCATCACACATCACACAGTTTGGACCTGCCAGAACTTGTGAGTTTTACCACATCTATTCATTTGTGTTGATACGGGATAACAAGTCAAGAGCAAATCTCTATCTTACTATAAATGAGTTTTAACACATTTTAACAAGACAACATACACAACTGTGTCTTCTGCCTGTGACGCTCTCCGTAGATGGAGCAGTGGTCCTTGTGTCTCCAGCCTCCAGATCACAACGTCTCCATCATAACTTGCCGTGGCAGCAACGCCCAGAGCAGAGCAGTGACACACAGCCAGGATGTCTGATTTGTGGACACCACTGGACTTCCACGACATGTGTGCTCTCACATACAAGTCCTAGGGAAGAATTTGCATACAATATTAAAACTAGTTTTAGACATATTTAGCAAAAATAGAACATGTGTAAAAAAGTGCAATATTTTTTTCAGGCTCTGCTGTGTGAAAGGGATTGTTGGTTTAAATTGTAAACTCTCCACATCACTTCCCACTGTGTGATAGTTTACAAATGGTCTAAAATAGCGTAACTGTTTGTGTTGCCTGGTGGAAAGCAGCTCTATTTCTTTTGATTTTGTTTACACCTCTTGGGTAGAGTTTTTTTCTGTCAGCTCTTAAAATCTGGAACCTCAGCATGGTGGATGTCAGACATACCGCTGTAGATGTCTCGCATGGCAGAGGCGTCTTTGATCTCACCAGGTGTATGTGAATATGATATTATAATTGACGTCATTGACTGATATTTTGTTATTTTTCACCAGTATTTTTTTAACCTAAATTGTTTTCTTAAAAAACAACCTGGCTCTACTGACACTAAAGACTTGAACACTAACACTATGATTGAGCAAAAACAGGATTCTGAATTTGCTCAGTGAATGTTACTACTGTGGACTTTAAGTGATGAATCTAACCATGGAACAGATGGAAGTTAAAGGTTGAGAGTTAAAATGTAACTCAAGAATCTGAAGTGTGAAAGTATGCACGTCAGCACGATGTGACTTTTGGCTCAGAATTTAAGCTTATATAGACACTGTGTATACTACTTTTACTTCATAAGACCTCTGTGTCTTGGTGCCTGTCAGTGTGTATAAAACACACATTTAAAAAAGTCTGATTTATAATACAGTATATGTATTTAAATATTAATTTATTGGTTTTATTGGACCAAGTTACTATTGCAGAATATATTTTCTGGGGTAAATTGGGGACAAAGTGTTTCAAGCCTGTATCAGATTAGTTACTATGGTGACAACAGTTTGTGTGGGACTCATCATCCTGTCATCAACATCTGTAGAGGAACTTGTGGACAAGCAAAAGTATGAAGGCAAATATTCTCATTGAGTGACCAGATTTTTACACCTTCGTACTGTATATTCAAGCTTTTTGGTAAATATTTGTGCTGCACTTCCTAGACTGACCTGTCAATCTGGAAGGCCACTAGTGTATTTAATGCCTTGATTTTCTCTTTCAGCAGGTGTGCCTCCTTGTCTGTTTCTCCAGCAATAGCTCTACTGTCAACATTTATACCTTTTCACTGTTATTCTTCTGTTTTCCCAAACACATGGAAATTACTGACAGAACCATGATGAATTACTTTCTGTCCTGCAGAGCAGGTGACACACAGGTATACCATACTCATGGTTACAGGTGGAACAGAACACACTTCTAAGTACAGCTGACCCTGATGCTGCTGATCACAGAATTCAAAGTTAAATTTTACCTTGGCAGCTGCAATGTCATACTGAGCGATGCACTGGCTCCACCCCACAGCCAGCAGCTGGTTGTCATGGAGACATGTCACTCCGGTGACTTCGGAGTTGGTGACAGGTTCCAGCTTGTGCAGGTTCAGCCCATTTAGTAAGTTCCACACCTGTTCAACAAGAGGGCCATCTCATTACCCAAACTTCTCTTATAGTGGTGGATATGTTTATCATATCATGTATCTACGTTTTCTTATATAAACATTTACAATGTTTCTTTAAACTGATAGCAACAAGATGTGGTATCAAACCTTAATAGTGCCATTACGAGCTCCAGTAATCAGTCTTCTGTGAGAGGAGTCTAGACTCATGCAGGTGAGTTCATCTTCTCCATGAGCATTTAAGATCTGAAGCTGTCTCCTACCTGTCTCTACATTCCACAGAGAAACAGATGAGTTGGTGTGTCCAGTCACCACCTGTTTTAGAGTGGGGTTATACAGAGCACAGGAGACAGGAGGGCCACTCTGGACTTCTGGTCCAGAGTCCCTTTCTTCGCCTGTCGACCAACCACCCCCTCCTCTTTGTGTTTCAGACAGACTGAGCAGTGCCAGGTAATCTTTGCATCCCACCACTAAATGAGGCAGAGTGTGTTCAGGAAGCGGAGGGGTCAGCAATAGGAATGGGAAATTTCCATGTTCTGGGATTCGGCCAGGCTGCAGGCAGGGGAAGTGCAGGTGGACAGTTTTCAGACAATGATGAGTGGAAATATCCCAGATCCTCAGCTCCTGACAAAAGGAAAAAAAGTACTGTTATATACACTGTTTTTTTGTAGTTAGTTGTCATGGCCAGTTTAGTCTTCTAAATTTTATCTGAAGTAACTCACAGCATCTCTGGAGTAGCTGAAGATCTGCTGAACAGGATGGTAGATTGCGACATCCAGTATAGTGGTGCGGTGACCCAGCAGTGTAGCTACAGGACGTGTGGTCACGTATCGAGTCCACAGTCTGACTGCTCGGTCACAACCTCCTGTAACCATCAACTGCAGAGAAGCACTGTAGTCAAAACATTTGGCTCCCTGAAAGAAGAAAAAAACCCCACCATTCATAGGTTCATGGTGTTTAATATACTTTGAGAAATGTATCTTAATAAGAATCAAGTAAATAAAACATGGCAACGGGTCTCATCAGTTTATACTAAGGGTGGCTTCATTGTTAAAATGTCCAGACAGTTAATTGGAGTATAAAATTCATGGGCTAGTTCAAACAAGTCATTTTGCATAACAGGAAGCATCACCACCCAGTTACTAATGTTTTGTGCAACAGATTTACTTATTTTCTACTCAGTGAGTAACTATGTGTGTTACTACATGCTGGGTGGGAACAAACTTTATAAATGAGTAACTTGACCCACATCTCATATTTGGCCATCTAGATAAAACTGGCTATGAATATAATAGCTCACATAGTATATGGGACAAAGGACATACTTATGTCTAAACAGGTTTTTTACCCGGTTACTGTAGTTTCATGTCAACCTGACCAGGGTATTGTGACCAACACGTGTCCATATGACCTTTATCCACATCAAAATCAGATAACTGCAAAAATGTTTTTATTTTTTTTTATTTGCTGTTGTACATTTTGTCTTATCTAGAGAATATACTGCCTACTGCATGAAAACAACTGACAACTGACAACTATTTTTTTTTCATTATATTTTATCCAAAATGGTTAATTACTCCCAAAACATTTACCCAAAGTTACTAATTAGAACACATAAGACAGAATATATGATTCCACGTTAGATAAAGAGCAACCACTTTCCAACTGTGAAGTCAATTACCTGCTTAATTTTCCAAATGTAAGGCTCCCTCTTTAGTCTCACATTCATACACACCACAGAGGTGGTGTCACTTTCTGATGATGTCATGATGGTGCTGGTACTGGGCTCAAACATCACTCGGTTGATTGGCTCCGAATGGATGTTTGGGATGTGACAATAGGAGATCGTGTTGCTGTGTTCACCGAGGTCCTGGTATCAAAATTGATAACAATAATTCCATAAGTGATGTTTGTAAAATCAACAGTTACATGTAATTACTGTCCGTCTGCTTCACTGGTTTCTGCTGAGCACGTGCAAGGTATAAGAACCATATATTGAGTTAAGCAGGTAAATACAGGAGGTCAGACTTACTGGAAAAAAGATCCTCTGTGGGTTGCTCTCTTTCTTGCAGGGATTCTTAAAAAGACATTTAGAGGGGTTCAGGAACCACATTAGGTGGACTCCTCCTTTTTCATCCCCCAGTAGCAGCAGAGAAGGTCGTTCTGGGCACTTGAAGGGACAAAACACACAAACTGAAGTGATTAATTATTTGCTTTCTGGGTAAGCAAATTAAGTTTAAGCAACCTAATTTAACTAAACTAATAGTGGTCTTACCTGAACATCGTGCCAGTAACAGAGAGCAGTTAATACACTAGAAAACCCTTTAAAGAGTGACGAGACCAACAGTCAACATTTGAGAAATATTGGAAAAATTAGTGACCAGATCAAACACAACAATTTAGTACGTTAGCAATTAACTGTACCAAACAGGTGGACATCCTCAAATACACTTGTCGTAGAAACATTGACAAAGTGTAGGTCTCTGCAGTCAGTCGCTATAGCAACCTTGTGGACATTGCCCATATACACAGCATCGGTTGCCCAGCCTCTGAACCTCCTTGTGTTAGCCACTTCCTCTGTTGGGTCTCCAGCAAGCTGAGAAGTATAAAAAAACGTGTGTGTGAGTGTGTTGTATTTCCACGTGAATGTAAAATTAGTACAATGATGTTACTCACCACTAGAGTTTTGAGGATGTGTAGGCTGCTGTTCCAGACAGTGATCTGACCCCCTTTACTGACACTGATATAATGGAGTGAAGGAGGCTGGGAAACAGCAACCACACGCACAGTCGGCTCACGCTGCAGAGCAATGAGTATAATTAATTAGAAAAGGGTTAGAAGAGGAAGAAAAGTAGTACTTTTAGAGCACAATATGCTCTAAAAGGCAAAAGAAGTCATAACCTTATCGACACTGAGCTGGCTAACATGGTTAGCCTGTTAGCAGACATTTGACTAGAGAGCTGGAGTACATACACATACAGATACAAAACAGCATTTTCTTTCAACTGAAGTTGTATTTCTGACTCACATGGTAAATATAAGTCAAATATTTCCTTTACTTTTTAGTTTTGTTTTGAACTTGCTGTCACTATACTTTCTTCACCATTTAGTTAGCGCTATTTGCTAACTTAGCCGGTGTGGGGCAGTTATCAATTGTTAGCAGAACATTTCAGCTGAAGGGACTGATCATGAGACTGATCACAACTGTAAACTTGTGGCCAATGCTAAAAGATCCTACAAAGCTCTGAAGAGCTACTGGGTCTTCAATAAACTTATGTTGGTTACAAGTAGCCAATAAAATAAAACCTTATTAGCTCAGGTTTAATTTTAGAGAGGGTTTAGGTTGTTGTTTTCTGAATCTCCATCACCTACATACAGTGGGTGCACTGTCTCCTGAAAGTAATCATGGAGCTTTCAGTGTAATTGTTTACACACTGTAACATCCCACAAAGATGCATCATTCCCTGTTGATTTACCAGGACCGGTTGAGTCCTACCTTGTTGTGAGAGCAGTGTCTGATCTGGGGCTGGGAGTCCAGGAGTGCAGCTGTGGGGATGGAGGCACGTTCTCTCTCAGTGTACTCCAGAAACAGGTAGGAACACAACTGCTGCCATTTCACCTGTCCTGTACAACTGATATCTACCTGGATATGAAGAAGTTAAGACAAGTCCCTACATCATCATGACCTAGAAGTCATCTTAGATTTTTTAGCAGGGCCCAGTGAGATTATGCTGATGGGACCCGCTGTATTATAAACAATGTCCTGCAATGTAGCTTGTGTACTGTTCTTTTTATTCAATAATTTCACAGATACATCTCTTCATTTGTCTTTACCTCACTGAAGAATCTCTTAACCCATGTATCTTCAATATCTGGACCAATCACAGACCTCAGAACATCCGTAAACTCTTCAAACTTCATTTCACGTTCTTTACTTTTCTTTCCTCTGTTACTTCTTCTCATTCCATTCGGCCTGTTTTCCTCTGTCTGTGCATCAGCTTCTGCACAGGTAAATGCTTTTCTCAGAAGCTGTAGGTGCTCTGGAGTCAGTCTTTCTGCAGGGCTGATGCCACTGGCTGGATCACTACAGAAAATAGTGTAGCATTGACCACACAAAGGAAAATGTTAATGTGCAGAAATTGTTTATTTTTCAACTTACTCATAGTAACCACCAAATTAACTGTGTTGCTGCATTTTCCTAGAGAGGTCAAACAGAAAAAATATTTATGGCCACCAGGAACCACTTTTAGGGCTGGATTTACCCAGTTTGAGGAGCAGGTGCTAACACTGAGTTATTCTAATGACTCTTTGGAGGCCATAAAATTAGGGCTAGTGCTGTTTCATGACTGCAGCCTATGAGCCAGCTTCTCACAGCTGGAACAAAACATGCAGGGCATAGGAATTAGGAATATAAGTAGAGACGTTTGTGACGTTGTGTGACGTTGTGTGTGTGTGTGTGTGTGTGTGTGTGTGTGTGTGTGAAGACTGAAGCCAAAAACTGATCATAGACAATTTGGTGTCTACGCAACCCTATTTCTTCTTTGTTAGTGTGATGCAGCTATTTATCCATTGAATCTTCTGAAAATGTGTCTGAAAAGCTCACTGCTGAATGAATGCAGTGCTCCCAAGTGGCAGCACTGAGACAACACATTACTGATTCATGCTAATGTTTAAAACCAGAATATGAAGTCTCCTTTAACAGATATTCATGTGAGACAACTAGTAAGCATTAAGTGAGTAGTAACTTCAATAGTGGGTCTTAATGCACGTACCATGTTGAAAATGGAGAATAATGGATGGGGTAATAAGTTACTGTAGGTTTGGAGTTTTAAAGATCAAAGTGTTTCTCACCAGCAGCAGCTCCTGTGTGGCCCTGTTGCTCAGGGAGACTACAGACTGAAACAATAAGTCACATGTCTCAGCATTGTAAGCTCTTTTCCAGGTCCATCTGGATACGCATGAGTGGTCCTTTACATCATACACATTTCTCACAATCAAACAGCGGAACCATAAAATAATTAAGTAATAAAAATGTAGTTGTTTGTTGGAGAGGGATGAGGCATTTGAGTGGAGAAAATGTGAATTTAAGAAGTAAGAAATGTGATGCTAATGTAGACTTTGATGTAGTTTTAAGGTTTTGGAGAAATCTAGAGGACTGGAGAATGAAAGCTGAAACCAATGTTGTTGTTTTTTTTAAAGGACATGACAACTTTGACAGAGATTTGCAGTGATGTCAGTTGATTTTGTGAAAGCTGTGCACAACCTGCATAGTATGTGTTGCATGAAGTAGCCTAATAGGCCAAACAGTTAAATATAACTTATATTTATCAAAACTAAAGACAGAAGAAGAAAATAGAGAAAACTCACCAAAGCCTGCTGTGCGGAACCTCTGTCTCATAAAGCACCCACAGATGTTTGCTGTTTAAGGTATTCATGCTGATAACCTGCACTTCACTGAACCCTCATTAAATGTTTAATCCATATTTTGTGTTCTTGAGGTCCATATCCCAGTGACAAGCAAAGATGTAGCTGACACAAGTTCCCCTCAAAAGAGCTAAAGCCAGTCTGAGATCCTCACTGTGTTCTGAGTCTAAACATGCAGGGCTTTTGTTTCCATCCCTTCCTCTGTCTTTTCATGCAAACCCAATTTGCTCAAACAAAGCTTCTTGTCTCCAAACAGGGAAGGAATGTCAATGTCCGTGAATCAAAAAGCCATCTGTCACAAGTGTTTGACCACAGCGAGAGAAGAAAGTCAACATATCACTGAAGAGGAGACCATGGAGAGATGAGTTTCCAAAATAACTGCAAGTCTGCTGGGGGTAACAGAGCCACAGCTCCACAGACAAGCCCTCACTGGGTTAATCATTTAAAGAGGTAAAGTTAGCAGGACTCAGGAGAGTTAAGAACCTTCGCACAAGGACAGGTCAG
>JAUBNQ010000011.1:6875632-6894607 GCA_032353495.1 Ctenopoma kingsleyae
GGTTGCAACAGTGATTTCTAGCTGTTAGATTATGTTTACCCAGGTTGTATATCTGTAAGTGTATAGTGCAGTGTGATCTTGGTGATACAGTGGTAGCATGTGTCTTTCAGATCCGTGTCCGCATCATCGAATCCCGTCAGCTGCCTGGCAATAACATCAGACCGGTGGTGAAAGTCTATGCGTGTGGGCAGACCCACAGGACGAGAATCAAGAGGGGAAATAACCCCTTCTTTGACGAGGTACTCTCATCGTGAGACCATACGACACAGATTGATAGTGTGACACTATGTCTATACAAAATAACAAGGTTATCTTGTGCTGAGCTGTCTACTTTAAATGCATCACTATCACTTCTTTTAAACTTATTTTTGCAGATGTTCTTCTACAATGTCCACATGCTACCATCAGAACTGTTTGATCAAAACATTAGCTTCCGGGTAAGCATAATGCATGTCCATTTGAAGGTCCTCCTCTCTGTCAGTATGTGAAAATACTGTGTTGTCAACTGTGTTGTTTCACTCATTTCTGCAGGTGTATGACTCCTATTCACTGAGGGCAGACTGTCTGATGGGGGAATTCAAGGTATCTTATTTGTTTCTCTTCACAAAGTTAATAAAAAAAATAAAATGTGATAGCTATGTGATGTGGCTGATCTCCTTTTATTCTTTCTCACAGCTGGACGTTGGATATGTTTATGATGAACCAGGTACTGTGAACTCAGAAACCACAATTTGTGTGTCATTTACATTTGCACAGGCAGGGCTATTGTTGGACTTGCGTGGGTTAGTTTGTATAACTGATTTTGATCAGAATAGATGGGTTTTTTATGCAATTGAATTCTGATTAACATGTAAGAGGCTACTACTTGTCATACTGTATGGCATTATCATTTATTGTTTAAGCAGTTGTACTCAATATTTTTGATTAGATATTTAGCACTCCCATATTGCCCCTGAGCTCTACTCACCATTTTAGTGTCTCTTCAGTTCATTGTTTTATTTTACAGACCTGCAGTTTGCTTTAAGAACCAAACAGAGGTTAGAAGTTAGTGACTAGGAGCTATAAAGTCATATTTTCCTCAGAGGTTGGCAGAGACCAAACAAATGTTGCTGGATGTGTAAATAAGCAACTGTGTTCTATCAACTTAAAAGGTGAAATAAAGGTCAGTGTCAGATTCATAGTTTGTTTCCACTACTCTCAGGTGGGCCACAAATCTGTTGTTAGACGACTGATTTGTGGTTTTAAGTCTGTCTTTAAACACACTGTATAATGTTTATGTATGTAACCTCAGGTCACACAAGCACATTGTACCTGATGGAGCTGTATTTATTAATGAAGTTTGGCCTTTTTATGTGATATATTTACGTGTGTGTCTTAATGCAGCCCACTGTGTCATGAGGAAGTGGCTTCTGCTAAATGACCCTGATGACTCCACTTCAGGGGCTAAAGGATACCTCAAAGTCAGCCTCTTTGTCGTGGGGACCGGAGATGAGCCTCCGGTACGACTGAGACATTGTAGCTCAAATGACTTTCAGTGGCTGTATGATATTTCCTCATGTAAATAATGTGTCTATGCCCCTCACGCCCTGTCCTGTGTTCTTATCTTTTTCTGTCTCACATAGATGGAAAACAGGGATCCTAATGATGATCATGATGACATAGAGAGTAACCTGCTGCTCCCAGCTGGTGTGACTCTGCGATGGGCCACCCTGTCACTGAAGATCTTCAGAGCTGAGGACATTCCCCAGAGTAAGACAAGCAGTAGATTGTTAATTCTACAATTCAAAAGCAATAAGATTGTATAGTACACTGCTAAATCAGTCATCATTGATTAATTCCTCCAATTTCAGTGGATGATGCGTTTGTCCAGTCCTTGAAAGAAATTTTTGGAGCAGAAGAAAATCGGAAGAATCTGGTGGATCCTTTCTTGGAGGCTCGATTTGCAGGCAAAAAGGTTTCTCCTGTTGTTAGCTTCAGTGTTTATGTATTACATTGTTGACCAACAGAAGAATAGCTGATATGTGTTTTTTCTGTGTCTCTAGCTGTGTACTCAGATCATTGAGAAGAATGCAAACCCTGAGTGGAACCAAGTACTAAACCTCCAAGTCAAGGTATGACATCCCTATAATGAAGCACAAAAGTAAAGGTAATAGATGCAATGAATGAATTTATATTTCATAAATCATATATTTTAACTTTCATCTTTGCTGTAGTTCCCCTCTATGTGTGAGAGTGTCAAGCTGTCAGTCTTTGATTGGTAAGTAAAACACCACAACTGTTTCTGTTCAGTATTTTCTCTAAAAGTTTTGTTTTGTGCTCAAGAACGTGAAGAGGCATTGTTATACGGTTCTCAGAGTTATTCAGGGTTGAGGAAGTGTACCACAATATTTCTGCAATGTGTTCAGCTGTATTATATTGTGAGTCCATCCCCAGTCACCAACCACATGAGAATAATGCAGCAGCCTATGACTCAGTGTGCTGTGGAGGCCCCTCCCTTCCCCTCAATAACATGCTATGGGATCCTGTTGGCACTGTGTCTAATTTTCACCCTGTGTTTCTGAGTGAATGAATAGTCAGATAACTCAGTTCCAGGAAGGCTGAAGGGAAGTAAGTGCAAGAGGAAAGGTTAGAAAAATGACGTTCCCCTCAGAAGGTGTTGAAAATACAGTTGGATACTTGCCTGTTGAAAATTACCAACAAGAAAAATACTTTATTCCATGTACTCATTGGATGTAGTGAAAAAGCTGAGTATAGCAATGCGTCTACATTATGAAATTTTCACGTTATTTAACGGTTAATCATATGAATCCATGCAGTGTCAGCATGAAGTTATTGTTTGTGCTTGCAGGGATCGTTTGACAGGGAATGATGCTGTTGGCACCACATACCTGAACCTGTCCAATATAGCCTCCTCTGGTGGAGAGATAGAAGGTATGGTTTATTTTTCTACTCAAGTATTATGAAAAAAAATGAAAGAGCTTTATCTTTAAATAAATTTAGATTACTGTGTGAAAAGCATACATTTTACAGCAGCCGTTCTTATTCTGTGCCTGGTTGTGTTTACTTATAAATGGTTCTTGAATTGTCCTTTTTCTCCTGGAATAGAGGAACATGCTGGAAAAGGTCAAAAGCCATCGTATGAAGGTTCACCTGCACTATTTTTGACTCTGTGTTGCATGAGTTGTGACAACGTGAAGCATGTTGTGCCTGATAATTTGCTGAATAGATTTGATTCTTGTAGTGCACATAGCAAATAAATCTGTTCTGTGCTTTGTTTTGACATTAATGAGCATATAAATGTTTAACAACTTTGCTGTTCTATGCCTGCCATCTGCTTTCCCAGCATTCACTGTTAGTACTTCAGTTAGTCCATCACCACTGCCTCCAGCGTAGCATCACTGATACTAACACTGAAGCTTTGCTTTGATTAGTTTGATTCGGTTCAGATGTTAAGTGTGTGTCATTCTCTCTTCAGCTAGCACAGGGGAGTCTGAGGTGGGTTTTCTGCCTGTCTTTGGCCCCTGCTACATCAACCTGTATGGCAGTCCCAGAGAGTTTACTGGCCTTCCAGACCCCTATGAGGACCTAAATTATGGCAAGGTAGTAGTGTAGACATGATTAGTCTCTGGTGTTCTTGTGTTTTGTTTCTGTATCTTGTTTTCCATTCTCTTTAATGTCTGATTAAGATTTCATTTAGATATGTTGTGATCACACAGGGAGAAGGAGTGGCATACAGAGGCAGGATCCTGGTTCAGCTGACCACTAAGCTGGAAGGGAAAGTAGACAAAGCCATAGACAACATCCACAGTGATGACATCCTGGTGGCACAGGTACATTGATCTGATACCTGACTAAGTGTGGTTCAGTTTGACAGTAGTGTGATTTCACTTCTCCAGGATTCAGACGTGGTGGCGATGAACTTAGATAGAGAAGTGCTGTTCTAGCAATGAATAAAAATGAAATTGTAGCCATTGACTGACTGGATGTGATTTGTTTTTATTTCCCAGAGGACTCTGTTTGTTAAAATGTCTCTTTCTCTTTCTCCTTTCCGCTTCATTGTCCTTCTCTCAGAAGTACCAGAGGAGGAGGAAGTACTGTCTGTGTGCAGTTTTCCACAGCGCCTCCATGATTCAGGAACCCGGTGAACCAATCCAGTTTGAGGTCAGCATTGGTAACTATGGCAACAAATTGGACACAACCTGCAAACCACTGGCTTCCACCACTCAGTATAGCTGTGCTGTATTTGATGGTAAGGAAGCTGCTATTTGGATGTAAAACCTGATCTGTTCACACACTAAATGCACATGTAAAACCTGCTTTTTCATTAAGAGGATGTCTTAATTGGTATGCAATTCTGTTAGGTAACCGCTACTATTACCTGCCCTGGGCGAACACTAAGCCCGTGGTTGTAGTTACTTCATTCTGGGAGGACATCAGCCACCGTCTGGATACTGTCAACATCATCCTCTACATTACTCACCATCTGGTAATACTGCACAATCCTCTGTAATCCTGTAAACTCTGTTTAAGTTGCTTTGTACAATAGTGGACATGTGCTAGCTTGAAAGTCTGCCAAGAGTGCAAGCCTCACCCTCTGTTTTGCTGTTTTGCTTCAGCAATCTAACCTGAAGGAATTTAAAACTGCCATCCTTGCTAAAGTCTCTGACAACGAACTAGTTGAGGTGTGGCTAAAGTTGCTCAATCAGCTGATTGAAGACATTGAAAGGTAAACAGAAGATACAGTATTGCTGAAAAATGCTGCAAGATTTTTGTTGCCTGTGCATCTTTTAATGTAATAAAAAGTCAGATGAATCCTAAAGTCAGAAAAATGGTATATTTCCCCAATTAACAAGTGAACCGAATTCAGTACCAGGTTGTCTGCTGTCTTCCCCAGTTTCCCAACACCTCAGCTGGAGGGCCACTCCAATCTGACATCACTGGACATCCAAATCAAAAAGCTGCGGGACAGTGCTTTGAAAACCATCAAGGAAGGAGCCAGACGCATGAGAGATGAGGCCAGAGAGATTAGTGACACTTTGTCTGATATAGAGTCCTGGGCAGACAAACTTAAGATGTTGGCTGAGGAGGTAGGTGAAAGTAGAACTGTTTGTTGATATGGCTGAGGGCTGACAGAAATGCTCACTGATACGTCACGCACTCAGCAAAAAACAGACATTATCACAAAAATGATGAAATGATGATCTTACCTACTGTTGACCCAAAGTTACATAAAATAACTGAAAATAAGGTGACATAAAAGCATTTTTTTATCACGTTTCACTACGGTATCTATCCATTAGACCACATTTCTTCATGTTTTTATTCTCACTGTGTGCAGCCCCAGAACAGCATGCCTGATGTGATCATCTGGATGCTGCGGGGTGAGAAACGGGTGGCCTACAGTCGCATCCCTGCTCACCAAATCCTGTTCTCCACACACAGTGAGCAGGCCTGTGGGCAACACTGTGGCAAGACACAGACCATCTTTTTCAAGGTACACATCTGTTTTCAAAAAAAGAACTGAAAGGTTGGAAAAAATGAGTTTATTAGATAATGTCTGAACAATTAAGAACTGAAGGAGAAGGGCTGAAAGATATTACACTAGATTATCCATAATGGCATGTGTTTCACTCTCCTCAGTACCCCATGGACAAAAACAAGGGCTTGAAGGTGCCAATTCAGATTAGAGTCAACATGTGGCTGGGTCTGTCTGCACATGAGAAAAAGTTCAATTCCTTCTCTGAGGGAACCTTCAGTGTGTTTGCTGAGCTGGTATATCACTTCAAAAAATAATATTCATAGCAAAGCATTAATCTGTTTGTATCTCTCAAAAGTAAACATGTTGCCATTTGCAGTACGAGAACCAGGCCAAGGTGTTTGGGAAGTGGGGCACGACAGGACTGGTGGGACGCCACAAATTCTCAGACGTGACAGGCAAACTGAAACTGAAACAGGAGTACTTCTTGCCACCCAGAGGATGGGAGTGGGAGGCCGACTGGTTCATTGACCCAGAGAAAGCGTGAGTATGACTGGAGATGACCAATTGGCCTATCTCCATCTCTAAAATAAATAAAACAATTTACCAAGAGGAAGCTTAACAGGAAGCTTTGCCTGAGCCAGTATTTCCCAATTGAATACACATGTTTTGGCCAATGTGGATTTAAGCAAAGTACATGGACTACAGTTTACATTCTTCTCATGCCATGTACCAGACTGTGCCAGTGAACTGGAAGTTATTTACATTAACCTTTTTAATCTACCTCTGTCAACTCAAGAACAGCCTCTCTCTGCACTTGAGTCCTAACACAAAACACATTTTAGTTTGGTGTCAACATCATTTGTACATGTCTGTAAGAAAGTGCCTCTCAGGCAGAAACTACAGTACATTTACTATGTCCAGACAAAAAAATGAAAAGGGAAACATAACACAAATGCTTCTATAAGGGCAGGAGGCCCTTGTCACCCATTTGTCTGGAGCATTAAGAGGAACCCACATCTTTAAAGATCCTACTTGACAGATTGATTTGAATAAAACATACACATGGACTAGAGCGTGACCTCTGTTAGAGTTACTCCCAGCATGTAAACACAATCCCTGTGAAAACACACAAAGCCTTCTCTGTGACACACCAATGCAAGCTGTGATATGCATTAATGTGCAGGGATGTTTTGTTTTTTTTTTTAAATTAATATCACTACGGGGGAATGCCAGTGTCTGTTCATAGTAAATTTAAGTGTTTTTAAAGTATTGATCTGTTGTATCGACTTAATGTATGTTTGACTTTGTGTTTCAGTCTGCTAACAGAAGCAGACGCAGGGCACACTGAGTTCATGGATGAAGTGTACCAAAATGAGGCTCGCTTCCCTGGTGGAGAGTGGAAACCTGCCTCTGAGACATACACTGATGTGGTGAGAACAGCACACTCGTATTCAAACGATGAGGATGGTGGTTGTAAGGTTTTGTCACTGTTATACACATTACAATTATGTGTATAAAATATGCACCAGGGGACCAGTTATGTGTATAATATTAGATGTAGTTAATATTAGATCTACTTTCTGAATACAGTACTACTACACAGACCCACACAACATGCATTCTAAGTTACTCACTGCCTCTGGTGACTGTTGTCCCCCATTATTACATTATTTCTCCCCAAGGTCACTGCTCACAGTGCCAGAAATCAAATACCAACCTGAGGGGGTCAAACACGAATGGAATGAACAAATGAAAAATGCAGACAAAACAGATAATAGAGGTTTTGTCTTGTGCAGAATGGAGAGAAAAGCCGTAACCCTGGAGAGTTTGACTGTCCTCCAGGTTGGACTTGGGAAGACAAGTGGACTGTGGATGACAACAGAGCTGTGGATGATCAAGGTGCAGATATTCACAATTAGATGGCTCTGATTCTGTTTGACCTCCTTTCTAGGCCAGGGGCACATTTGATCATAATAAAATGAACTCACACAGTAGAAATTAACTGGAACATAAATTGTGTGTGTGTGTACTTTTCAGGCTGGGAGTATGGAGTGACCATTCCTCCTGATGACAAACCTCGGGCTTGGGTCCCAGCAGAGAAGGTGTACCATGTACATCGTAGGAGAAGGCTGGTTCGACCACGCAAGAGAGGTGCAGCCCCTGCAGGAACACCTGTAGAGGTCAGCACAAAAACACTTGATTGTGTTATACACATCGACACTGAGACTAGTATCCAGGAGTCTCTGCCACACGTTTGATGGTAAATTAAATGTCAAAAAAAGTTTTCACTTTATGTTTATCTTCCCACACAGAGGCGAGATCAAGGTGACCCTGAGGGATGGGAATTTTCTTCACTGATTGGCTGGAAATTCCACAGGAATGAGCGTTCGTCTGACACTTTTCGTCGAAGGCGCTGGAGGCGAAAGATGGCACCAGGGGACCGACTTGGATCTTGTGCCATCTTTCAACTTGAGGGGGCGTTAGTGAGTAAAGATTCAAAATAGTTGTATTGTGATGTGGGACCACTTTGCCTTGTGAATGGACAGAATTTAGACACACAGTTTAAGTACCCATGCTTTTGTAGGAAGCAGTGCCATTTAAACATAAACTCATCTGATCTCACTGAATTAGCAAATATTTACTCATGTATTAAACACATTCTCAGTTCCTAGGTGTGTTTCTGTTTGTGTGTGATGCATGAACATGTTCAAATTCTGAGAGTCTGCTTGGTTTACTCTGCAGGGTGTTGATACCGAGGAGAAAGAGAAAGGCTCGAAGGAAGACGCCACCAAGCTGTTTGGTGCTAACACACCTACTGTGTCCTGCTCCTTTGCCAGTGAGTGACGTAAATAACAATGAATTAACATCCTCATACATGCAGATGGTGGCAACTGTACACATCATGGTCATGTAATATTGTTGAATTTTTGTTTTTAGACTCATTCAGGTATCATCTCCGTGTCTACGTCTATCAGGCACGGAATATGATAGCTATGGACAAAGATAGTTTTTCTGGTAAGATTCTACTTGTCATCAAATATATAATGAAATGCTAAGTTTCTTATATCAATATTGTGCATTTAAAGAGTTTATTTAATTTAAAGTGAAATGAATATCATTGCAAAAAATAGTTGACAATGGTGGATACAAAAAGATAACTATTAGACCATGTTTTGGTTTTTTTGCCTTCACAGATCCGTATGCTCACGTCTCATTCCTGCATGTTAGTAAGACAACGGAGAAGCTGCGGTCAACACTGAACCCAACCTGGGACCAGACTCTGATTTTCAGTGATGTAGAGATTCACGGAGAACCCCAGAATGTTGCTAACTATCCCCCGAATGTTGTGCTGGAGTTCTACGACAGTGACCAAGTGGTAGGTTGTGGCAGATATTCATAGCAAAACTTATTTTTTTCACAATAAATCTTGTTATTATTTCTGTGCTGAATTAAATACTTCTGCACTTTTTTTCTCTAAAGTTAACCCTATATTGTTCAAAAAGGATGGTGTTCTGTTGTTTAAATTCTCTAAATTTAAACTTTGCACTCCTATATTAGCCTATATAATCTTGGACATTTCAGCAAAAAGGTAAAGATATAACTGTGCATATAATCCTCTGCATAGGGAAAGGATGAGCTGCTGGGCCGCAGTGTTTGCACTCCAATGGTAAAATTGACTCCAGGCACAGGCAAAACACCCAAACTATTGTGGCATCCCATCATCCAGAAAGGTGAAAAGGCAGGCGAGGCACTGGTGGCTGCTGAACTCATCTTTAAAGACAAGGTTTGCCTTGAACGTGAAAGAGAAATACACAAACATACATATACATGAATATAGTTTAAGTTTTAATAGTTTTATCTGCTCAGTTTGTTGGATTGAATTGTCAAAGAAATTAGATTTAAAATAAATGGAAACATATACAAGTGTCTATTTATTTCGTACCATTTACTCTATACAGCATTTTTTTTAGATAACTGGGGACTTTTATTTGAGGACTTGAGAAGTTAACGTCATCTTCACATCACATGCTTATTCAGTTAGTCCTCCAGTGTGATTAAATGTGACTGGTAAAAATATAAAAGATATGCATGCTCTCTTGTGTCTGTCTGTAGTCGGCTGATCTTCCCTTGACTCCCCCAAAGAGAGCAGAGAACCTGTACATGGTTCCTCAGGGCATCCGGCCTGTGGTGCAGCTCACTGCTGTGGAGGTAAAACTGATTATTGACACACCGTCTCTCTGAACTGATGTAGATTATGTGTCTAACATCGTCTGTGCATTACTTTGTGTTCAGATTCTAGCATGGGGTTTGAGGAACATGAAGCCGTACCAGCTGGCTGCCGTGTCTTCACCCAGCCTGGTGGTGGAGTGTGGGGGGCAGAGGGTGGAGTCAGCCGTCATCAGAAACATGAAAAAGAGCCCCAACTTCCCCAGCTCAGTTCTCATCATCAAAGTGGTAATGGCAGGGTTATAAAAGCTACAGGGTGTATGTGGAAATTAAGTAAACTATAAAAGGATGGAGAAAAAGTTAAGTAGTTTAAAGCTACTGAAAGGGAGAAATTATACTAGCTAAAAGTTAACGTAATAATTCGGAACGATGTGCATATAAAAGCCTAAAAACAAAAAAAAATTATAAGAAAGAACACCGAAATCCTGAGAGGAGTATTTTTTTCCTGACATCTTGTTTGTGCCCTGCATCCAGCTCCTTCCAAAAGACGAGATGTACACACCTCCTATTGTGCTGAAGGTGATTGACCATCGTCCGTTTGGCAGGAAGCCTGTGGTGGGTCAGTGCACCATTACCTCTCTAGAGGAGTACAGATGTGACCCATATGTCGTCACTGCAGGGGGAGCAATGACTTCTAAAAGTGAGGATGGATGCAGAGAAATTCACCACTCAGAATATTATGTTAAAATGAGCACAGAGACAAAAAGGTCTTAATGTTGTCCTCTTGTCACTGACAGTGGCTCTGATGATGGCTTCTCCTGTCAAACATGTCTCTATCACCATGGAAGAGTCGAGACCACTGCTAGAAGCTAAGGTAAACTCTTTTCTACAAACACTTCCTCCTCTGTTCACTAAAAAGTGCTCAATTTGATTAAATGTGACAAACGTTATTACTCTGGCTTACAGTTCATGTACAGCATGTCAGCTGCTGTTGACAAAATGGCATCTCCTGCCTCCTACTTTGTATGTATAATTGCTTACTATAGCTTTCTGACTCTAAGGCTGGGCACCAATGAAACTGGAAGGCTGAGATCACATAATCCAGCAAGCTTGGCATATGCCTCATACTGTTACCATGATATTCATTCATGTGGAAATTGTCACAATAACTGATTGTACATTGCTCATAGACACTAATTTAAAAAGCACTTTTTTACACCAGGGGTGTAATGTGGCATTGGGAACAACTTTGACCGCCCTGATTTACTTTTGCTATTGGCTGGTAGTAGTATTTTCATTTTTCTGCTTAAAGCTAAATTTCCTACATTTGCCAAAAGTTTTCTGGCAAATTAATGTGTATAAGTTTATAAGTTTCAGCCCTTAGCTGATTAGCTTATATTATCAAATATCAAAACATTTAAATAAAGACAAATCTGCCCAAAGTTACACCCTTGTTTTATACACTGCCTGGCCAAAAAAAGATTGGTGATGGGATTGGACCACTGCACAGTCTTTTCCAGCACATCCCAGTGCTCCTCAACAGGGTTCAGGTCTGGACTCTGTGGTGGACAGTCCATGCTCCCTGAATCACTTTTTCATAATTTGAGCCCATTGAATCCTGACATTGTCATCTTGGGATATGCCTGTGCCACCAGGGAAGAAAAAAACATTCATTGATGGAAAACACTGGTCAATCAGCACATTCAGGAAGTGAGCTGACATCATTGTGTTGTCAACTGAAACTAATGGGAGGGGCTCTTACCTATTTGCTTAGTGAAATCCAGGTGGTGGCTTTTTTTTTTTTGACCAGGCAGTCTATTTTTCCCTTCAATTGTGTTATGTCATTGCAGCTGTCTTCATCAACCTATTCATCGTCATGATTCATGATTTCATTCTTGTCAATATTTGTTGCTTACTTGTGTGTTTTTGCCTTTGTTACTGCTGTGTGTTAATGCCCTGACTTCTTTCCTGTTTTGTGTTACGCCACATCTTCTTTCTTCAAAGCATGTAGAGAAGGTGAGAATTAACAAGATAATATAACTTGATATTTCAAATTTTAAACAAATGCAGAGAATTTCATGTTTGAATGTTAAAACTGCGCAATTCAATCATCAGGAGAAAGAGACGATTGACTGGTGGAGCAAATTCTACGCTTCAATAGGGGACATGGAGAAATGTGGTCCTTACCTGAAGAAAGAATATGACACCCTGAAAGTAAGATGCCTCTGTTTCTTCACTGATGTGTGTAAATGGTGACTATTAAACACTGCAGAGGTGTTTCTCTTCTGACTCGAATGTGAATTTTCAGGTTTATGACTGTGAACTGGAAGATGTCCCAGACTTCAAAGGCCTGACTGATTTCTGCCACACCTTCAAACTACAGAGGGGCAAGAATGAAAATGGTGATGAAGACCCCACCGTGGTTGGAGAGTTCAAGGTTTCACACCAATCAGAACACTACCACTTAATTAGATATGCTGTATAACAATGTATGTCTAGCTAATGTGTTTTGATTAATTTACCACTAGAAAAACACACAATGAAATATAAAGTTTTAAAGTCTCCTCACCTCAGGGCAAAGTAGAAAAATTAAAATCTCACTTGTGTGTTTGTGTGCCTGCAGGGATCGTTCAAGGTGTACCCCCTGCCAGATGACCCAGGGGTTCCTCCTCCTCCACAGCAGTTCAGAGAGCTGCCGGATAGTGGACCCCAGGAGTGTCTGGTCAGGATTTATGTGGTCCGGGGCATAGACCTGCAGCCCAAAGACAATAACGGAAGAGTGAGAATTGATCCTAGCAAAAAAGCAACTGATTTTGTCACAAGTGGTCCAGTCACAATTTTCAGCTTAAACCTGTGTTGTCTTTCCTGTACAGTGTGATCCATACATAAAGATGTCATTGGGTAAGAATACAATTGATGACCGAGATCATTACTTACCCAGCACCATCAATCCTGTGTTTGGAA
Source organism: Ctenopoma kingsleyae (assembly GCA_032353495.1). Lineage (NCBI taxonomy): Eukaryota > Metazoa > Chordata > Actinopteri > Anabantiformes > Anabantidae > Ctenopoma > Ctenopoma kingsleyae. Next base: position 6,888,243 of record JAUBNQ010000011.1, read on the forward strand.
GGTAAATTTGATGAATGAACAAATGTAAACATACAATTAGAAACCTATTGCAGCTTCCATCTTCTCAAATACTTTTGATTTTGTTTAGGATGTTTGAGATGACATGTTTCCTGCCCCAGGACAAGGACCTTAAGATCTCTGTCTATGACTATGATCTCCTGACTCGTGACGAGAAGGTCGGCGAAACAGTGATTGACCTTGAGAACCGCATGCTGTCACGATATAACTCATACTGTGGCCTTCCACAAACTTACTGCATGTAAGGATACTGCCTGGCCATATGAAGTTTTAGGGTGTAGTCGAGTGTTGGAAAGCCTAAAAAAATGTCCAAATAACCTGATGTGTGGATCTTTACTGTTATTTGTCTTTGTATTTTAGTTCTGGTGTCAATCAGTGGCGGGACCAGCTGAAGCCGTCTCAGATCCTGGAGAACTTGGCTCGTCTAAAAGGCCTGTCCAAACCCAAGACTGAAGACAATGGCACATCGCTAACTTTCAATGGCAAAGACTACACGCTGGCTCAATTTGGTAATTGCAACGGCTTGAAAGTGTAAATGTGTAAACAACTGTACTTATATAAATGACAGTGAGTTAAACTCACCCAACACCTACATTATTATAACCTCTGCCTGTACTTTATTGTTAACGAAACAAAACAAAAGTACTTTGTCTTTGGCGCAATTGATGCAGTAATGATAAATTATGAATCGTATTAATACGTATTATTAATCCTAAAACACTACATCGAACATCTAACACGTTTTTCATCTAGAGGACAACAAGGAAGTTCACCAGCACTTGGGACCAGCCCGAGAACGACTCTGTCTGCACGTGCTCAGAACGCAACGGCTTGTCCCTGAACATGTGGAAACAAGGACACTTTACAGCACCTTCCAGCCCAACCTCTCTCAGGTTGAAGTCTCACACATACTGTATCTGTACAATGCATGTTTACATCCACCATAACTTAGCCAACCTGTGTAACATGTGCATTGTGTTGATTTAGGGAAAGCTTCAGATGTGGGTGGATGTTTTCCCCAAAAGCATTGGCATCCCTGGACCTCCCTTTGACATCACACCACGCAAGTCTAAGAAGTAAGTGTAAGTGCAGCTTTTTGTCACTTCATCAGATGTCACTGAGCTAACATTTTCTGTGTTTGAATGTTCAGGTATTTCCTCCGTGCTGTCGTTTGGAACACCACTGATGTGATTTTAGATGAGACCAGCATCACTGGAGAACGCATGAGTGACATCTATGTTAAAGGGTACACCTAAGTTTTCATTAAAATCACCTTTAAACTCAGAATTTTATTTAAACTGCAACTAGAGACTGTAACTAATGCTACATTCTGATATTTAATATGGTTAACAACCATTTCTAGCATCCTCTATTAGCATTTCGAACACTGATTTGTCTTCTTCAGAGGCTAAACTGTTTAGTAGAAGGTTACTGTCGATAAGAAGAAGGATAAATAATCAAACCATTAATTCCTGTGTATGTCAGCTGGATGCCAGGAATGGAGGAGGACAAGCAGAAGACTGATGTCCACTACAGGTCTCTAGATGGAGATGGCAACTTTAACTGGAGGTTTGTCTTTGGTTTCGACTACCTGCCAGCTGAACAACTCTGCCTTGTGTCCAAGAAGGTAAGAATTGTCTGGATTAAAATAAAATAAAATAAAATAAAATAAATAAAAGGTGTACCATTTAATACTGCATATAATAATATTAATAAAGGCTGTTTTATTAAAATGACTCATCTAAAACATGTTTTCTTACTCTTTTATTTAACAGGAACATTTTTGGAGTCTTGACAAAACTGAGTTCAGGATTCCCCCCAAGTTGATTGTTCAGATATGGGATAATGACAAATTCTCATTGGATGATTACCTTGGTAAGACACTTCATTTAGTAAAAAAAAAAGAAAAGCTGAACGTATTTCAAGCATTTGATTTATCTAGAGACCAGCATTTTCAAAAAACTGACTTTATGATACTCTCTTATCCTAGGCACAGTGGAGCTGGATTTGCGTAACCTTGTTGCTCCTTCAAAGACACCAGAGAAGTGTTCTCTCAGTATGATTGATGTTCAGGAAACAGGAGTCCCACACAAGACCGATCAGACAAAGTCTCTGTTTGTTCAGCAGTCAGTCAGAGGCTGGTGGCCCTGTTCCATTGAACAGGGTGGAAAGAAGGTCCTCGGTGTAAGTATGAAGAGAAACCTCACGCAGATATTTTGTTTAGGAAACTGCGTTTGTGTTTTCTGAAAAGGACAACAACACAATTGTTGCTGCATTTCACATACATTACATCTGAATGTTCCAAAAATGATCATAGATAATGCCATATTGTGTATTGTCCTCATTATGTCCGTCTTGCATTTGTAGGGCAAAGTGGAGATGACGCTGGAGATTGTAAATGAAACAGAAGCAGATGAGAAACCTGCAGGAAAAGGCAGGGAAGAGCCCAACATGAACCCAAAACTAGACCCTCCCAAGTAAGAACCCACAGCAGAATGATGTGAAATACTGGATTTCTAAGAATATTTCTTTAGCAGCCATTTAAACTCTTAAGATTAGTTGGGATAAATAGAGAGATGTAGTTAAGTGTAAATCTTTTGTCTTCAATTCTTTATAATCACCAGACGGCCAGAAACATCCTTCTTCTGGTTCACCAACCCATGTAAGACCATGAAGTTCATTGTGTGGAAAAGGTTCCGGTGCCTCTTCATTGGACTGATCATCCTCATCATAGTGGTTCTCTTTCTTGCCATCCTGCTTTACTCGTTACCGGTAAGGACAGACCAGAGGGAGACTGCTGAATAATATTGGTCATAAGTTCTGAAATCATGATTGGGTCACTGTTATTTGAAAAAGTTGCATTTGTAGAGCAGGTGAAACCATGTGTGTGCTTAATGTATGTTGTCCAGACACGAGAGATGTAATTATTTTTCTTTTTTTCTTTATCAGAACTACATCTCAATGAAGATAGTGAAGCCTCTACAATAACTCTACAGTGGATGAGCAGTGGAACAGGACAGCAACACTTTAACCCAGCACTGCCAAACCATCTCATTATTGTTTTATTTTACTGCCTAGTGTTTTATAAATGGGGAGGGGTGCTTGCAAATGTTCACTATTTCCGGGTATTTTACCATGAACTCAACACTGCCAAGCAGACAGGATTTGGATATCTGATCTGTCTCCACACCACTACTTCTATCACTAACACTAGAAAATATAAAAAGGAAAAATAAACACTGTAATCCATCCAAAACAGTCCTGACACAACTTTTGTTTAAGGACACTGTAAGAAAAAGGTGTTGGTTCGTTTCTTTAGGGCTGGTTCTAGCTTGTTACATTCTCAGTGTTAAATTGCACAGTACAATATGGCGTTTCTAACAGTTATGCACACTGTCTTTAAATGACACAACAATTGATAATTTACACTACTTTTGTTTTTATTCCATTAGAAAGCATTACAATGTACAAGGGTTTCCATTTTTCTTATCACTCTTTGTTACTCATCACAAATCCTGCCAAACAAATCCATCCATTAGCTACACTGTTCATCCTGTATCCTGGAGCCAATCCCTGCTGTGATTGAACAAGAGGCAGGATACACCCTGGCCAGACCGCCAGTCAAACACACAATTAATACTTAGACATTCATGCTCACAATCAGACCTATGGAGAATTTAGACTCATCATGCAACCTAAAATGCATGTCTTTGGACTGTGGGAAGAAACCCACCCAGGCACAAATCTCCACACAGAAAGGGTCCCGGCTGGCTGGCAGGTTTGACCCTAGAAACTGCAGCACTTTGTCAAAAACAACTAAAGGTAAACTTACCAATAATCATGTCAACTGTGTATGTTACATTTTCACAGCTCCTTTAAAATAAATAAATGTTATTCAAGGTGTTGGTGTCAGTTTATTGATAAGGTGCCCTTGAAACTTACACCTAGTGTTCAGTAATGTAGTGTAATTGTTAAAAAGAATTGCCACTGGGGAAAATGCGATCACAAAAAAAGTTTTAATTAACATGACGTTTGAAATGATCAAAAACAGTGCATGACATTTGTTCAGATATGTATGGTGCTCTTAAGTAAATAAGTACCTTGTGTACATTTTCCTATGCATTATCAATTTGTGTACTTAAACACATCAGCTGTCCTTATTAACTTATTAAGTTTGTTTCCCTTGAGCAAACATAAAATGATTATTTGTATAAAACCATTGCTGGATTTATTCTTCTTCTGAGGTGTGATGTTTACAGTACTCCTGCAGGAAAGCCTCCACCTCCCCTCTTCGTGCCAGGCTGTTGGCTTTGCCTTGGAAACGTCCATTCTTCCCGGCACCTTTCCCTTGGAGCATCTCCAACACCCTGAAAAGGACAGTGAGTCATATAATGCCAACTTACATTATCATTTTAACAGGAGAGTCTAAGTAAATATGATGTGGTGTCAATTACCGAGGTCCAAGCTGAGTCACTAGTCCACTGGGTCCAGCCAGTAGAAACAAACCAGGTCCTTTTTCCTCTCCAACAGTTAGGAAAACCAAAGTTTCCTAAAAGCAGTGGAAAAAAGGCTTAAAAACATTTTAACTTTTAATCCAAAAAGCAGCAGTCAGGTTTTGATCTTACCTCTGTGGTTATTTCGTTGGTAATGATATTCATGAACTCATTGTCACCCTCTTTTCTGCATGAAGAGAAAGAAACATGATTTTTCTGTTTGAAATACTCATTGATATGTCTACTTGGTGATGTCTGTGCCATTGCTGTGGGTTTTTCCTAGATGTTTAACATAAAGGCTTACTTGTGGTAACTGAAGAAGTTGCCTCTCTGGGGGTCGTTCTTAAAGTTCTGAGCGATGAGGACAGCCATGTCTCGTAGTAGACTCAGATTAGTCTGACAAAGTCATTTTTATGATGTTAGCCACTCTAATGTACAATGTGTTACGTTGCAACAAACACACGGTAAGTGTCATGCAGTTTGTGAAACTGAAAGTTCTTAAGAAAGAAATTACTGATGAAATTCTTACTTTCTGTAGCAGCTTTACAGACTTCTGCAACTTGTCAACAGCCTCAATGTGATCATCAGGTCCAGTTCTGATGAGAAATGCAAAATTTCACTTCAGTCTTTGTGAATAAGTTCAACTTAAATTGATGATTCTGAGATTATTCTTTGAACTTACTTCAGGAGAGATACAAGTGATCGCTCTGTGCTGTAGCTTTTCTCTGTGTACTTCAACACCCTGTTTCCTGCCAGGAAGATCAGGTTAGTTTTGTTTTTCTTTCCTTTTTCAGTCCCCAGTAGCTTTATTACCTAAAATTTAAATTCAGGAGATGAAATGATGCACACAATGAGTAAACTCTTAGAATAACTTCAGGTACACCTAATACTGTAAATATCATGATTATGTATAGCAATGCATTTATAAATTTCATAATATTATGACTTTTTAAAGTCATCCAGAACCTATAAAAGGTGCATCTATATGATTGTGTATCAGTATGCAGGAGTAAAGTTGTACCTGTAAGTGACTTAGGTTTGAAACATGGGTTCCACAGCACATGTTTGCATCGATGCCTTCAATATCAATGATCCGAATGGGCCCTGCATGGTCCTCTGGCAGCCCTCGACTCCTCACCTGGCTCACAAACACAGGCCATTCAAACTAGTTGGAATGATAAGATTTTACACCACCACACTGAAATTGAAATTAAACACTCATGATGTGAATGAAGTCGAGACTTTCAGCATTAACCATTCAGGAATTACAACCATTTTCATACACACCCCCGCAGTTCTAGGGGCACATTAATAATGGAGGCAGCTGCATCGCCAAGTGTGGCCTGTTCCCTCATTAACCTATAACCTATAATCAAGCGGATAAAAGGCCTAGAGGTGGTTTTGACTGTTAGATTTGCATTTGGTAGCTGTTCACTGTAGGTCTCAACTTGACTTCCAAAGAAGTGTCTATGCAAGCAAAGAAGGCCATCATTAGGTTGAAAAAAGAAAATTGTCAAAGTCTAGAGTCAAGAGATGGCTTTATGAATGCAAATACAGACACCTCACAACAAGGTGCAAAACACTGGTAAAGTCCAAGAACAAAAGGCAACATTAGTACTACCACTAAACACCCAAAAAAGCCTCCCATGTTCTGGTATCAGATTATTCAGACTGATGAAATCAAGATTAACTTGTAAAGGAACAGTTTATGACCCAACTCATACACATCATGACTCAAACGTGGTGGATGCAGTGTTATGGCATGGGCATGTATGGTTGCCGGTGGAACCATGTCATTGGTGTTTATTGATGACCTGACTGCTGATAAAAGTTATCTTATTGCAGATAGATAAT
>JAUBNQ010000011.1:6894707-6912119 GCA_032353495.1 Ctenopoma kingsleyae
TGCCGGTGGAACCATGTCATTGGTGTTTATTGATGACCTGACTGCTGATAAAAGTTATCTTATTGCAGATAGATAATGACCCAAAACATACAGTGAAGGCTACTCAAGAGTTCAAGTCAAAGACATTGTCTAAGTCAGTCACCGGATCTCAACACAATAGAGCAGCTTTTCACTTACTGAAGACAAAACTGAAGGCAGGAAGGGGCACAAACAGGCATGCAAAAAGCCTGGCAAAGCATTTCAATGGATGAACCAATGCCTGAATGACACACTTTTATCTAACCCTACGAGTTCAGCCTGTTAGAAAGGCTTCCTAGTGAATGGGACTATAATCATGGACAGATCAGTATTCAATATAAATCTACGACTTTTTTTTAATTTAATTTTTTTATCTATGACATAATATAAAAAAGACTTTGTTGTAGTTTTGCACTAGATTAGCAACGTTCCACTTTAGTATCACATTAGCTGCACAAATTTGCCACCTACTGGTAGGTAGTCACAACTCTACCCTGGTAATAAAGATGTATCCGGCTCTACAGAGGTGTGGTTGCATTAGAGAAGATTCCAGGTTTGTTTTTGACTTTCTAAACACACACATATCCACCCACCCATCTACTTACCTGTTCATCTGTCATCTTCATTATCACCTCAACTTTACCAACCAAGCCATTTATAAAATGGACATAAATATCAAAAGATCTTTAGCCTGTGTGTTAACTGTTTTGAAAATGCGCTTTCAGAATATATTTCCTGAAATGGCATCAACCCCTCAGTAAGAGGCCTGTTTTTAACATCAGTAAATACAATATATGTACCTTTTCCACAGCTGGGTCATCTATAGAGAGAAGCTGAACATTAACAGGAACATGAGCTCTGATCTTCTCATTCACAGTTTCTTCCAGGAGCTGCAGCTGAGCAGGTTTCACACAGGGAGTATCCAGTTCAATTGTGCTTCTCTGACGCCCCAGTTCCCTAAAAACCCCAGAGAAGACAGGTAAAGCTCTAAACTATGTCTAGAGGGAACAGAACTGGTGCAGTGGTTAAGTACCAGGATGTGGTCTTGTATCCAAACATTGCATCTGCCAGAGCTGTGATTAAATGTTGACCTAAGATCAAAGAAGAAAACAACTGTAGCTTAGAAGAAGTGTGTAAAACAATGCTGTGATGATAGTGGTGCATTCATGGCTCATTTTGGTGAAGATGCACTCCATAGTAAACATGGCCAACAGTCCCTGACCATTCGCTGTGTGCTCCTTACCCGAGTGCTGCTGCATGTGGTCGAACCTCCTCTCCCAGTCAACCTTCACTTGCACCTCCTGATCCACTTCCAAAGGTGAGCTCACAAAATGTACAGCTTCTGGTCCCTGTCGTGTCACCCTCAGCACTGGGACATTTCCAATCAGCCCATAGTCATCTGGCTAAGTGGAGAAAAACAAACCATTATAGTAAGATAATAAAATTACACAGCACCTGTTTTTGACAACCAAGAATTCATTCTGATATGAATTTCCAAATGAGCAACATGTAAATTTTGCTGATTGGACTTGATTGGTATAGAAATTGAAACATCTTTCAATGACAGCTTACTTGGCCACCTCCCTCAGGAAACAAGATGGTGTCTTGGAGTTTGACACTGAAACCTTTGAGAGTTTCTTTCTTTCCATTGACTTCTTGTTTGATTTCAGCTGGGCAGCAGGATACCACAGAGGTAACAAACTAAAATGAAACGAATGGCATGAAAATGTATACAAAACAACTATATACAACAACTAATGATGACTGAGAACAACAGATGATTAAATGTAACTGTACAGTACAAGTACATTTCACTCTGTGGTAATGACATTTAAAACGTTATTATTTTCTGACAGTGGATTTAGTAGTTATGTAGCTTGATCCATTGGGCTAATGTGCTGTTGCGTTTTCACAGTATTATATAACTCAACAAATCCCAAAGTACGGCAAGTACGAACATTTAGAAGTAATTTAATTAGTTGAAGTTGATAACTACAGTGTAAGTATTATGAGTGCTTTCTTAACATATCCATTGAAACTAACTGGTGTTGCTACTGTAACGTTAGTTAGCAACCATGCTAACCACTTCTTCAAAGAATGAATGATATATTTCCGTCAGTTTTCGGGTACCATTAAACTGGCCAGTGCTGATTATTTTTCAGTAGTTTCATACCTCTTTCATGTAGCAGTCTCGCTGACACTGAAAAGCCATTCTGAATCCTAAACTCTGTCTATAACACGAGTATTTCTGTCAGGTGAGACTGGATCAGCTACAGCTGTCAGCTTACTACGGGCAGCAAGAAGGTCCAAACCTAACTGCATCGACTTTGGGTCGACTTTTTTCCTTTTTTTAAATGACATCGCTTAAAATAAATCACGTAAACGCTTGCTTAAAGGAACATGTCAATCATAGTTTCGCCTTGGTCTCATTAAGGCGAACATTAAATAAGATTCACAAAACATAACGCCTGCATGAAACATGTAGTCTAAATATGTCAAATGTGTGCTACATACCATCACATACAATACAGTAGATGCCAGCTATCACTATACAAAACAGTAAGCAATGGATAAAAACTCTACTGCTCATTACCAGCTGCTATATAAAACGTATTGTCTACTAACGTGAGTACTTAAATATTTTTAATGGAGTTCAATAAAACAGTTTTCTGTCTATGTTGCCAGTCCATTTGTATATCTATACTCACAGTGATATGAGCAGTCATGTACTTTAGTGCTTCATTATTGCCATCTTCTGGAGTAACAAACAATGACCCGTGCCAATTACACTCAGACACTCAAGTTTATTTACATGCCTATAAATATAAAAGATATTACCCCCAACATAAAATATATTACCTCCAAGCATCATAACACCAAACCACACTTGATAAAACTGACTTTTATTAAAAATGGAAGTGTGCAGTGTACAATAATATGTTAATAAATATGTTCATAGAAAATATCACTTGTAAAAAGTTTGAAAAGTGTCAGATTTCCACTGAACAGCATATTTTGGGACATGTGAAAACATTTTTAACAATAACACATCAAATCGCCAGCAGATATTACATGCTTCAACAACATAGCATTGTCTGCTGTATCCTTAACAATAAATGTATGGTAGCATGGCCTCCAACACAGGAGAGAAGGTAGTGTAAGTCTCAGTCAGACTGTCGGGGGAGAAAGAAGAAATGCAGTGTCAACATTTCAATGATTTCACTCCTGTGGTTTTCCCAGTCAACATCTTGTAGTGCTGATATAATCAGAGGGTGATTCAAAAGTCTGTTGGGACTGTATGAATTTATACTGTAAATGTCCTGGAGTTTTAATGTGTTTTGATCACTCATAAAGCTATAAAAAATCTGTTGGTCTCATGGATTACAATCTTATATCTAGTAACAAGTAAGGTCCCTAACAACCAGACAACTGTACTTACATCACTCAGATCACCCATATCCGGTGTTTCTCCTTTATTGGTGGTAGACATTTCTTGGATCATCTGAAAACAGAAAGCAAGTGTTACCTAACCTAAATGTAAATACTATACTAATATGAATAAAGCAAAGTTTGAAATGCTCCTCAGCATTATTATAAGGTCTATTTAGTTGACCTCATTAAACACATTGACTTCACTCACATCCACGTATCTGTCATACTCTTCTTTTCCCTCATCTTCTTCATGCTCCCAATCCCTCCAGTTATCAAAGTCTACAGATATCCAGTTGGGCTGAGAATAGAAAGAAAAATGTAACCATTTTCATTTTATTTACCAAGGTAAACAGACAACTAAAGTACAGGTAAACACCTTATGCAGTTCAAAGAGTTGCAGTTGCAGCAAATTTGTAGCATACTGACAACTAACTAGTAGCTCTGGAGGTGTTCTCTTCTCAGCTTAAACTTGGAAACATCTAGTGCAGGACCATGTCTCTCAGATCATTAAAACCTGGCTGATCAGTTAAAACACACACACAAACACAGAGACTTACTTTAGCAGGATCTTTCTGGAGACGCGGCCATGCATAATCAGGCTTCGTCTTCCTTAACAAAACATTGATGGTCCTGTCATGAACTCTTTCTCTGGAGTCCTGTTAAATAGATGATAGAAGGGTAAAAACAGACATTTATATTTAGTATCAGTGTAAGTTTCAAGAAACACATTCCACTGGATCTCATCAAGCTTAAACACTGAACACTTACATAGATTTGGACTTTGTCATAGAAGTGCAGTTCATTGTAGAAAACGTCGTCTGTTTCGTTTTTGCAGCTGTTGTGAAGACAGAACAGGCCATTTACAACATCAGAAAACTGCCCAAAAGATATATTGTATCCTGTATATTGTACAGGACAGAGACAGAGAGCAACAGAGAGATTTGACAAAACGTAAGTAGAGTAAGTTGTACACTCACTATAAAATCATTTTATCTGGCTGAATATCAACCTGGACATCTTTAGGTTTCTGAACCATGAAGTTGATGGTCACATATTTCTTTCTGTCAAACCACAGTGCATGTGCTGGCTGGCTGTTCAGACACAGAAAAAGGTATAAAATTATGAATCAAATATTTGATGATTTGTAATGAAGACCTAAAGCATTAGTGAAAAAACACATTGGTCACTATTAGTAATGTCAAGAGAAGAGAGAGTAAAAGGACATCAAAAAAGAGACTGGCAGCACTTACCTCTCCTCTGGTCTGGCAATTTTGCGCTTGTTCATTTTAATTTTTGTATAAAACTTAAACAGAAACTGTTTTTTATTTCTTATACTATAGGAAAGTAAAAAGCATGTGGCTGTTTTGTTCGAGTTGTGTGCTGTAATGCAGTGGCCAGACCCCCAAGGCTATTTATAGAGCAGTTGTATCAGCTGCTGGGGAGACTTAGCTGCCACAGCCCCTTCCCCTGCCCTTTTTAGTCTGTCACTGGAACTCTCGGGAAACCAGATGTATTTTCTGGGTTCTCCAGTAATCAACCACCTCTAACTGGATGCCTAAGGGTGAAGGTGGTGGAAGGGAGAAACAACACAGAAAAAGAATTGTCACAAATGGGAAAATCAGATTTTTATTTTTTTTTTACCATTTTGAGCCATGTGATTTGTTAAACACATATTTATACTATTTGCATGGTTTTGTTTAGATTTGTAGACTACATTGGACTACTTTGTAGACTACTTCTTTTATTTACATGTGTATTTATTTTCACTTTTAAATTAATTTATGCATATCCACATTCGTGTAATTATTTCCAAATGTACTCATTCGTTCAGTTTCTGTGCCATATTTGGGTTCCTACAGTAGTTTGACAAAGTAAATCATTAAATCTCAACTAAAGAGTTCCTAACTTCAGATTTTCCAACCATATGCCATGATGTGTGTTGGAACCTTTTATTCAATCTAAATAAACTCCATAGAGTGAAGAAGGCCATTAGATACTTTTTTCCCAGTAAAAGGCTATTTGTGGATCATTATATTTTTGTCAAGTTTAGTTAAAGTGTTTGGTGGTGTTAAAAAGCACAGTGCACATATAAGTAGAATACGCTGGGTAACTACATCTGACACCGTCGCCCCCTGCTGGTCTGGAGGCTCCTATCACTCTCACCGGAAATGCAATTCTCGGGTCGGTCTGTGGGGAACGTGGCGCGACAGATCCAGGCAAAGCTGTGGACATGTAAACTTCTGCCTGGAGGAAAAAAAAAATATCAATAAATCGTTTTCTTTTGTAATTTATCTAAAGTTAGAGGGATACTGCTATCAGTGACCTCAAATCCACAGGAAATAGTGCCCAGCAAGGTGGAAATGCCTCGTAGACGACAGGTAAGAACAAATGTAAACGTTAGGACACAGAAGATGGTAACGTTAAAGCTAGCTAAGTTAGCGCCGACGGCTAGGGAGAATGTTCCACCATATTCCCTTAAACAATACAACAATTTAACATGCCGAAAATAACCATAGTTCTACATACATGCAGTCCACCGGGTAACATAACTATGTCAGCAACCTTCAGCGTTATTAGGTTTCATATCATGCTTTTGTCACCATTTCCAGCAAACCCAAAAGTAAGGTATATATCGGTGGGCGGTAACAAGTAACTAATGTAAATGTATTATCTAATTTTGGTATTATGGAAATGAAATAGAAAACTGAGGGCCGCATCTACGCCGAACGCACCACAAAAGCACAATAACGGGAACAGTGTAAAAATGATGTAAATTACATTGGTGAGAAATATGCCAATAAGCCCTGCATCTCAAAAGCCAAGATTTGTTAATGTAGTGTGGTTTCATGGGCTCCCGTACCAGAAAACGGTGGCAGCTTAGCTATGATTGCAGGCTAAGCTAACAACAATAACCGGGTGCTAACCAGGCTAGCTTCACTTTCATTCAGCCCCTAGTATGGATCACAGTTGTAGTTTTTACATTATTGACTAGTTTCTCTATGGAAAGTACCAAATGATTACAGTCATAACATATATTAGGCTAATTAGCCACAAGCTGTTTATGCTTAATCTGTTTAGCCTAACGTTAACGTTAACACAGACAGAGCTAACAGCATTAGCTGTCTGTTGTCTGTCTGTCAACGAATACTTACAGAGTTAGCTGAATAAAAACAGAAGATGTACCTGTAAACAGCATATTTTACGCAAGCATCTCTATGTCGCAGGTTTTGGGTTCCTGGATTTATGAATTTAAAAGCAGCAGTTATTAACAAGCTATCCCAAGTGATTGTATTTTGTATGACAGCCCCCCATTGTTGTCATGTTTACATCAGTGGCTCTTGCCATGCATAATAACTCGACCATGATTACAGAAGTTGTGTAACACGCCTCTCATTTATTTTCATCCATTACAGAGACATATTACCGGGAGTGGCTCAGATGGAACTGAAGACTCTGACTCCTCCGCTGAAAGAGAGCCAACCAACAGTTCAGAAAGTGATGGAAACATGCCCAAGAGACAGCGTCTCACTAGAGCCTCTACTCGCCTTAGCCAAAGCTCTCAGGGTTCGCAGACGTATCCTACAAGTACATTATAAAGCTTCTTTATTTTGATCTGAAACATTTAATCAAACTGGTGTTTTGTTTTTTTTTGCTTCAGATACTGCAGACTTGAAGCGAGCTGCTGACCATGATGAATCCCCACCATTGACACCCACTGGAAATGCCCCCTCCTCTGAATCTGAGCTTGACATCTCCAGCCCCAATGCCTCTCATGATGAGAGCCAAGCCAAAGATCAAGCCAACAGAGACTCGGATAAGGACCTCTCGCATCGACCCAAGCGCCGCCGTTGTCATGAAACCTACAACTTTACCATGAAATGTCCTACACCGGGGTGTAATTCACTTGGTAAAATCCCTAGCCCTTTTCAGCTTTTCGAACACATTGAATCGATTTGTTGTCATGATTTTGTTCTGTCATGGTCATTGTTTCAAATGAGTTAAATGTCTTTTCTCTAATTTTTCCTAGGTCACCTTACAGGGAAACATGAACGCCATTTTGCTGTATCAGGTTGTCCTCTTTATCATAATCTTTCTGCGGATGAATGCAAGGTGAGTATCTTTAAAAACATCTTTAGAACTTATTATTTTTAAATTGATCTGATTATATTTCAGTTGCTTGTTTACTGTAATTTGGTAAATGATGATGGCAAATACAGTTCTCTCACAAATGATACACATCTTTGCTGTTTGTAATATGTACCGTCTTTTTTACATATATTTACACAGTATCTTTTTGAACCAACCAGATTAATTTAGGTCTGTAAACTTTATTATTATATTTTTAATAATATTATCGTATCCCATCATTAAAAGTGTTTTTTATTTAGCACTTATTCTAGCAAGGGGATCATTTACCACACATAGACATGCATGCAAATTTCAAAATTACATTTTAAGTCACCTGCTACTCCAAAGCTGTTGTTAGAGCAAATAAGGCCACTGGGAGCTGTTACATTATTCATCTTTGACTTTATTTTAGGTGAAAGCCATCAGTCGTGAGAAGCAAGAAGAGGAGGTGAAAGCACAGGAAGAAAGTAACTCACGCCATGCAACTCGTCACCAGGTAGTTAAAAAAAAAACAAAAAAAACATTTATGCACATTGAAATAACTCACTTTACTTTTAGCATAGCATATCAATGTTATGCAGGGTTCCACAATTTAAAGTTGGTAATAACTTTGTCTGATGTGCTAATAATGTAACGAACTATCTTAATATTATTTTAGTTACTAGTCAGCTCTCATATTACCATGCTGTATTTCTATTTTGATTTACCAGACACCGTCATCAAAGCAGACGAGATACAAAGAACAGGTGGCTGAGATAAGGAAGGGGCGAAACTCTGGTCTACAGAAGGAGCAGAAAGAGAAGCACATGGTACATCACAACCAGTTGTTCATTAGTTGTCACTCCATTTTACTATCACTACTGGTACTGCATTACCTATCTGGTATGTTGTCTCATGTCTATATCTCCTTCTGTCTGACCCACAGGACCATCGCCAGACACACGGCAACACCAGAGAGCCTCTGCTGGAAAACATCACCAGTGAATATGATCTGGAGCTTTTCAGGAAAGCTCAGGCCCGTGCATCAGAAGACCTGGTAATGGCCTGCTTCGTTTCCATCATACTTTTGTTAAGATCTTATAAGAAATAATGTTTTTTGATCATTGCAATTAAACTGAAGTAGAAATAATAACTAGCTTGTATGTTGGTGCCTTCTTTGCTGTTAAATTTGAACGTTGTAGGAAATACCTCCCAAACTCTCCTGATTTTTTTTTTTTTCCAGCAGTCTTTCGTCTTTCTGCTTTCAGTCTGTTCTGAAAAAAAAAAAAATCTCTTGCATGCAGCAAAACAAAAACTGCCTTCCATGTTCTCCATTGTTATTGTATATGTGGCAATTTCAGCAGTTTAGCGTGGCATCACTGACAAACAGTTATACTGAGGGGGTACTATATTTGCAGTGCCAAAAAGTGAGGAGGGTAGAGTCAACCCGAGTTGAGGCGGTACCATGCAGTAAAAAAAAAAAACGCTATATGACATACGTTGATTTAAAGAGCAGCAATAACACAGTGTTTTCTCTTTTGTGTTTTCTCCTCCTGCAGGAGAAGCTGCGTATCCAGGGTCAGATCACTGAGGGCAGCAACATGATCAAGACCATACTGTTTGGCCGATATGAGTTAGACACATGGTACCACTCACCCTATCCTGAGGAGTATGCCCGACTGGGACGCCTCTATGTCTGCGAGTTCTGCCTCAAGTATATGAAGAGCCAGACCATCCTCAGGCGACACATGGTGAGAGTCACATGCTTTGATTTCAACATCTGATACATCATTAGTGTCACGAACCATGTTTTTGTCACTATTACACACATTATTATTATTAGCAATGCACGATTGCTTAAAAATCTGTTTTCACCCTTGTCTGTTTTTCTGCCATATTCTCTGAGTATTGTTTGTTTGATTGTCTTTTGTTTTTTTGTTTTTTTTTAGGCCAAGTGTGTGTGGAAGCATCCTCCAGGAGACGAGGTGTACAGAAAGGGGGCTATATCTGTGTTTGAAGTTGATGGCAAAAAGAATAAGGTTGGGAAAGTACAGAAGACCATAACATTTAATTGCTTTACTTAGACTGTCAGGCTTGAACAGATGTATCATTTTTATCACCAGATCTACTGCCAGAACCTGTGTTTACTTGCCAAGCTTTTCCTGGACCACAAAACGCTGTACTATGATGTGGAGCCTTTCCTGTTCTATGTCATGACTGAGGCTGACAACACTGGCTGCCACTTAGTGGGATACTTTTCCAAGGTAAATTAAATTACGTTTATCATTGTGAAGCACTATATTTTGTGTACATTATGTTCTCTTTCTTTACACAGAAAGTTCTCAAATATTTCTCTTTATTATTACTTCAAGGAAAAGAACTCTTTCCTCAACTACAATGTTTCCTGTATCCTGACGATGCCGCAGTACATGAGGCAAGGCTTTGGCAAGATGCTCATTGACTTCAGTAAGTATGTGTTCATGGATGTTATTTTATCAGTTTTATTACTATGTAAAACAAAAGTAGATAAATCTGTTTGTTAAAATAAAGCATGAATTCCATGCTTCAGAAAAAACAGATCCAAAATGTGAACATAAAAAACATAAATACAGTAGTGAAATAATTTTCCCAGTGTGAAATATTCCTTACTGATTATTGAGCAGTTTATTGAAAACAAAACAGAAGAACACAGGTGCTGTTTGCACCTCTGTAATACCATTAATTAGTTTGTTCCACTCTGGTCAGCAAAGTCAGCAGCTTAAATCTTGTGTCTTATCTGTTTTGGTTAACTTACTTTCAGCCCAGTTTTGCTGAGCTAAAACTGACTCTTGAAATATTTTAGCACTTTTTGCTCAGTCAACAAGATTTAGAATACTTCAATTAAGTGGTGTTTATTCAGATCATTGTATTAGATCGTACAGGACTGTATGTATGAGACAGTTGTATTTCTGACATTTAGTAACAGTGGTACATAAACATAATTTTAGGCTACTGCAGACTATAATCCCCCCAAAAAAGGTTATTCAGTGGCAACTGGACTTGTTTTAGTTCCTTGATGACGTTTCGCCCTCCATTCCATAGGACTCTCTCAAGTCAGACTTGAGTCCAGTTGCCACTGAATAACCTTTTTTGGGATAACCATGACCTGGATCGCTGAGAATCTTCACAGATATGCAGACTATAATAGAATAAACACCTCTTGCTGTCTGTAGGCTACCTGTTGTCCAAAGTGGAGGAGAAAGTAGGATCACCAGAGAGGCCTCTATCTGATCTGGGCCTCATCAGCTACCGTAGCTACTGGAAGGAAGTGTTACTCCGATATATGTGCAACTTTCAAGGCAAGGAAATCTCCATCAAAGGTAAGAAAGACAAAGTAAAAAGGCAGACCTCATTCATGTCGCCTTATGGCATTGGTTTACTACTGCTGAGATAAAATACAAAACCCGCCATTTGGAAATGCAGCTTTAGTATTTGGAGGTTTATTAAAACAAGAAAAGATTGTCCAAGCAATATAGACATGTACATACACAAAATGGATTTACTGTTGTAATATTTGCTTGATTGACAGAGATCAGTCAGGAAACTGCCGTCAATCCGGTGGACATCGTGAGCACGCTGCAGTCTCTTCAGATGCTGAAGTATTGGAAGGGAAAGCACCTGGTGTTGAAGCGACAGGTATTGCAGAATTTTCATATCTAAATGAATGTTAAATCTTTCAGGTTTTTTCTTCAAGTCAATAATAATAATAGTACCTCACTCTGAGTTTAGTACTTCTCTTTCCTCCCAGGACCTCATTGATGAGTGGAAAGCAAAGGAGATAAAGCGAGGCAATAGCAACAAAACCATCGACCCAAGCTCACTAAAGTGGACTCCTCCTAAAGGGACATAAGCACTAAGATCCTCAGGCTACTGAATAAACTCACCTCCAGCCTCACCAGCCACAAGTAGCCTAGACCTATGAACTGTCAATAAAAGAGCAGTGTTTTTACCCTTATTTCTCTTTATTTGTGTCATGAATTTTTTTTAACTTTTATATTCTGTCATTTATATTTTATGCACCATACGTTCCAAAACGAATGATTCTTGATGCAAAAATTGTCAAACAAGTAATGGTAGAGTCTTTGTTCTGTTTGCCTACTGCCTACGTCTACTAAGCTCTGAATGTTAAATGATAAATGGTCCAAATGTGGCGGATGACACGAATGTTTTGCTTTGCTCATGCAAAAAGTACGTACCTAGATTTGGCAGCATTTACAGGCTGTTTTTTTGTTTTCCAGAAATGTGCATTTTGAAGATGGTAGTTGTTTTTGTTTAGGGTTAATACAGTAATTGTTAGCATGAATTGAAGCTTTAAGCAGAGTGTGTTTTTTGGAGTATGATGTATGGTAACGTCTTTGGTTGCTGTAAAATTGTATAGCTCATAATAATGTGTACTTTTTTTCCCCTTAGCTCCATCAATACAGGATTTGGACCCATTCCTCTGATGAACCTGCCAAATAATGAAATTATTTTGAATTTGCTACTAATATGAAAAAAATATGACAATACCACTGTAAGAATGCACATTGAAATAAAACGACCTCAGGTTTTTATACTGATACAATCATACCTTGCTTGTCTGGTTTCTCCGAAACATCGAGTGCAGTGGTTCTTGCAGATGGTTTTATTCTGGTTAATGAGTCTGTAATAAAGAAGACATTTTAATGTCTTTGACTTGTACTTTTAATCATAGTTGTTACATGTGTATCAGCAATTTGATAATTTTAATAGTAATAAAGCTGCCTTGATATTTTGAAATAATTTGAGATTTGTCTCGTGTTTGTGCTCACCATCACTGGAAATGCTTCTTCCCATCAGGCCTACAAACATCTCTCCTTTATTTTCTGCAAGTGTAAGGAATTGTTCATTTTTAAAGTAACAGTTAAAGTCAGTATTTTTAAATGTAACAACAGCTCAGAAATATTTGACTGATTTTTTTTCAGTGGCATTTTGCTACATTTATAAAAATTAAAATAAAGCTTCTTACGTCTGTTTACTGGAAAAGATTTCTTTGTACCTGTGAGAGGAAAATAAACAATGTGATTATCGGCATGTACTGAAAAAAGCAATTATGAACCAAAAAATGTTGTATGTTCTGTTTTTGTGCAGACATGAGGTTATAAGCCACCTGAGCGTTTCCCCATGAGTCCGTAGAAGCGAAGGGCTTTAGATCTTTTCACCAAAGTGGCCATTTGATGGTTCAGACCTGTCTCCAGTGACTCATCCTGCCAGAAAAATACAGGTTTGTATTTGTGTTATGTGAAGAAAATTTGAAATTAAATATACTTTATTTATGCTCAGTATTTGAAATTTACAGTTTCTTTATTCTTATGGTTGGTCTCTGAAATAATCAGAAATTTTAAAAAGGAGTTTTTTTAAAGAAGTCCTCACTTTCGTTCCTATTGACATTCTTAACGTATGTAACCTTTTTTTTCAGAATAAGGTTAAATTAGTGCTGCTCACCTGCCAGTTTTCAGATAATCCTCTCTCTTCTCCCACAGTAGAAGACAGACCCTGATAGATTTGCACCAAAGCACAAAAAATCACAACAAAAAGCTGAATCTTCCAGTTATCCATTCCGTGGTCAAATTAAAATAGTAAAATGTAAAATTAAAATTGAGTTTTAAAATGGTTTTGGTTAGAGGTGATTCTGTGTTATTTCGTCTGTCCCAGCTGTAGCCAGGTTGTATTTATACAACTGTACCCCTGCTGCTAGACCCCTCCTCTCTAGACATGATTACGCACTTGCCTCAGTTGCTTTTGAAAAGTTCCAGATTTGTCACATTACAGCTTTTCATTGTTAAGTATTTTGCAGCCAGTACAGATTAGATATCTCACATAAATTGTAAGTAAAAAATGATACAGTTGTAGGTGAACATACTTTTCAGTTTATCTATAGCTCAAACTGAGATTTCATTCAGACATGTCCGTGCAGTCTTGAATTCAAAGTAAACCCCAAGTTAAATAAGAAGTTTAAATATTTACATTTGAGATTGTCACCTTTCATTTAGGTTTTTATTAGAAATCTGGATTGCTATTGGTCTAAAAATATTCTTCTGTTACTCATTTGTGACCTTCTGATGTGCACATGCCTCTTTGATATCACCGAGGAAGAGGGCAGGATATGCGGGCGTATCAGGTCTTTGAGCGATGCTTTGCAAATATAACCATCTGCTTTGAAGGTACAGCTTTATTGGTTAGCCAACTGACTTCGTGAATTATTGCTAGTTTTGGATTTATTAAGCGGGACAACACAGATTAAATGAGCTGAGTGTATATTGATATATTAAGATTTAACAATGCAGATGCATAAAGGTTACATACAGCACTGATGGTCAAGATGATGTTAAAAAGTGCTCACTGTGTATAAATGAAAATAAATGGACAGTGTCATTTCAAGTGCAGTGAAATATGCATGAATTGTACACATCAAACCCTGAAATATGCTGAAAAAGTAAACCATATGTCAATATTTGTAACTTTTTCATATGGAGGATCATTTAGTTTCCATCTCCTGAGATAATTACACTGTTATTAAGCCTTTTCATGATCTTTACTTACTTAGCCATTTAAATGCTCTGCTTTAATGAAAGCTGAGCTCTTTTTCTCAACACTCTGGCTATAGAAATGTCTGTAGAGGCAATTACTTGACAATCTGTGTGCTGTGAGGACAGCCACTTGAAACAAAGCTGACACACATCAAATGCTTTGATCCACGCACAGGTGCTTCTAAAAGCAAGAAAAAGCCCAGGACAATTAGGCCTGAAGGGCAATTACACCTGAACAGCCCTCGTGTGCACATATCCTCCCCCAAGGCTAATATGGAGTGCTGAATCAAAAGAAATCAGAGACACAATATTTGCATATGAAATGGTTGAGTCACAAAGAGCTCCCCTAATGACAGAACACTGCATTTCCATGTGACGCAGGGGTGCGGCTGGCTAGGCCATTTCAGGATTTGCACTGCTCACTGCTGGTGAATCACTGTGGGGTGTTAACCTCTGATCATTCCACCTTCACTTATGTGACTTTTTCAGTGTTTTCTCTTAAAATATAAATCTCATATGATATTTCAGGACAGTTCCCAACAAGTGTGATCGTGGCCATGGGTCACCATACCCTCTTTAGATAACTCTGTTCTTAATAAGCAACACGCCGCCTGTGACTGCAGATCACTTTCTTAATGGTGCAATAAAGGTGAAGTCATTTGACAAACAGTCTTTTGTAAGACAAGCAGAGAATTCAAACTCTGACCATACGAACAACATGATGATGTTTGAACTGCTTTCTAATTTCTATTTATATATATGTTTATGACATGCTCAATCAATCAATATGCAATCAATCTTGTATGTCTGCCTGTCATGCAACAGTTAATTAAGACAATTAGATTAATTATAATAATTAATACTTTATTGATTACCTTCTGTCTTTGCAGGCCATGATTATCAGATGCAGGCTCAAATAATGACAATGTAAGCCCAGTTCATGTGGATTGTAGTCATTAAAGTGTGTGTGTTGTGTATTTTTTCCAAAGTGAGATGGAGATTGACATGCAGCACAAAGATAAACCAGGGGTTTATGGTTGATAGTTTAATTCCTGAACAATCAGGGATTTCTGTGTGATCATTCCTTTTTAACAAGAGGTCTGCATTACAAGAAATATACTGCTGAGCTGTAGTGTAGGAAAGATGGGAAATGCAGGATCCAGCATGTCTGTAACTTTACCCATACATTACCAGATACATTAAGTGAGCATAATAACCTCTACATATTGATTCCAACAATAAAAAAGAATGTAAATGCAGCACTAAATGTAAGCTTCAAGTGGTACATTCGGTATTATCTAAGAAATGTCCTTTATGTGCCCAATCTCTGAAATGCAGCCTATCCTATGACACACAGGCAGGTAAAGTGTCCAGGTATTGTTATTATTATTATTTTAATGTCAATGTGATTGATTTTCTGGACGTGTCAGTACTATTAAATAAAAAATATGGCATATCAGGGTAGGTGGGGTTGACCTTTGACAAGAGAGAAAAGAAAAAAATGTATATATATATAAATTAATTTCACAGCAGATATTCACAACTAGATATTTTAAGAAACCATGAAGGAGGAGGAAAAGCAAGAAACAAGTGGAGATTAACATAAGTGTTAGCGTTAAAATAAGCTAAAAACAGAAGACAGTTTTCCATAAAACATTTCTCAGTGAACATCACTTGTCTGAACAACTTTACTGTCGCTGAAACAAGAGCGGACAAATTCATTGGATTTTATTGTGTAACTGCTATCGCCTTGTGTCGCGATGTTAACTAAGGGGGGGCTACATATTGTGTTCATCTCCATAGTCAACTTCTGTGGTGTAAGCTGTGGTGTCTGCCATGTACGCATACTGTGCAAGGTCAGGTAAGAAAAAATTTTAAAAAATCAAATAATTAAATTAATACTTTAGATCTGTCATTTCAAGTCTGCATCCATATTTAAAAAACAAAAAAACAAAATTCTATTTCTTTAAAATAGATAGGATGATCATGGAAGAGGTACACTTCCATAAACAAAATACCAGTGCATTATCTGTTTTTTTACAGCCCTGCCCAAATGTTTTCTTCTGCCTACACCACATGTCTGATCTAAAAGAGTCCTGTGCATAACTTCTTTCATATTGTGTTTAGTAAATCCTGCCATATTGTCAACTTATCACTCTCGTCATCGCCTTTCTTATGCTGCTGTTACACTGGTTAGCCTTAAAATGAATTCAGTCGTGTTATTTTGTTCCTCACGTGAGAAACACTACAGGTTCAAACAGATAAATGACACAAGGTGACCCTGTCTGACAAAACCATTCGAGGACACCTCATTGTTGGAGCTGAGGGCCTTAATCTCCTGTTGACAGATACTGTGTTATCAGATGACTCAGGCCCCACAGATACTTCACTGTGGTGAGCCAAGTCTAGAGGCCTGATATCATCACCTCTTTAACCTGACAGAGCAGCTTTAAGGTTGACTGTTAGACCTGCTATCTCCACACAATCTGGATCCATCTTAACACTGACAAATGAGTCCATTTGTGGGACTAAGTGGGCTTTGCTGGCGTTGGTCAGTCAAGCGAGTGGAAGAAGAAAGTGACAAAGCTATTATAGCAATTATCATATGCAACAATATACATTATGTTTCAACTAGATGGATTTCAGCCCATTCCTCCTTACTGCACAGCTTTAACACAGGGATGTTGAGTAGCTTGCTTGTATGAACTACCTGCTTCACGTCCGTCTAAAGCATTTTTAAAAGACCAAGGTCAGGACTTTGACTGTGCCATTTCAAAAACATTAAATTTCTTCTGTTTTAATAGTTCTTTGGTAGAACAACTTGTGTGTTTAGGGTCATTGCCTTGCTGCATGATCCACTTTCTGTTGAGCTTTAGATCATTGATAAATATGTTGTCATTTTCCTGTAGAATTAATTTGTAGTATCAGAATTCATAGGTTTGTCGAGACGAAGAGACGTTCTAATTAAGATTCAGCAGACACAAATAATGACACTGCCACGATCATGTGTCAGAGACGGCATAAAATTCTCATGCTGAAATATGGTTTGGTCGTCACAAAAACATTACCAATTAACCTAACATGCATGTCTTTGGATGGTGGGAGGAAGCCGGAGTAGCCTCACAGACTCACACCTTATTTTCATCCCACTGGTGGAAAGACCTCACTCTAATTTCCCCTTCAAAATTAAATGATAGTCCTAGACATTCACAGACTTTGGCCACACACAGATATATTACAGTTGCTTAGTTTTCCACAATAATAATTA
>JAUBNQ010000011.1:6912219-6927017 GCA_032353495.1 Ctenopoma kingsleyae
TGATAGTCCTAGACATTCACAGACTTTGGCCACACACAGATATATTACAGTTGCTTAGTTTTCCACAATAATAATTAAGTGTGATTTTGTGTCTCATTTATTTAATGTTATTCTCTTTATCTAGTTTTAGGACTTGAAATTCTGATCACATTTTAGGTCATATTTGTGAAGTAAATAAATAGATAAAATTTGGAACGACTTCATAAAGTTTCGCAGGTCACTATTTATGGCAATTTACAGTGAACATCCTGTCCAGGAGGTGGCAGTGTTGTCTAACAGTTGAATTCAAAGCACCAAATCCATTAGGGTTATTGGCTCCCTGCCAAAAATGTTGCCACCATTGGGGTAATTTTAACAACACTTTAAAGTCCTCCTGATGAATTTATGCTTCCTAAGCTTGTTTTGACTGTATGCTTGGCTGACATATGCAAAACTTCAGGGCAATGTGACATATATTAAGATTTGTCTTTGGTTTTTGTGGTTCATTTGTGTCCTCTTTGTAAGTTTTAAAATTGGAACATTCAAATGTCCACATACAATATTTTTGACACTACAAAGAAATCTGGATATTTATTGTTGCTCACACAACTGGTGAAGTTCTCATGTATTCAATTATCCCTTTTGAACCTTGTTGCTGCAGAAATTCTTGTTTTGCATAAATCAAGAAAAACTTTGGAGTTTATGTAATGACATCTATTCAGACCACATGTGGACACTTTCAGTACAGGACAAGAAAAAAAGTTTCAAATTTGACATCACAATAAAAGCCCTGTGAAAATGTACGATTCTACTGATTATTTTACACCCACAGCGCTATTTTTCTACAGACTACACAGAGGAAGTAAAGTTAGGTAAACATGATAAATGTACATATATTAATGATATATGATATGTTTCACAAACACATATCAATTGCATCATCTTGAAACAGATCACCTGTTGTATTACTTTAGTTGGATGACACTAATTGTTTTCATGTTAGTATCACACACCAGAATAGATCAGACATTCTGTGATTAAGACTCCGTCCATACAATGGTAGGCGGTACAACCTAGTATACAAGTAAGTATAAATTATCTTAGATTTGTTGCACTTTGTTGTGTCTCCTAACTTTCTTGCTCCCCAAGTTGTTTTTCCCGTTTGGTGCCCTGTGGCACTTTAGTGTGGTTTCTCTGGAGAGGCATAAATTTGGCTTTTCATGGCTTTCTGAGAATGAAATACCACTGTCTGCCTTTGCCTGCTCTGATCGGGGGCTTCAGGCTGGTACTGTGGTGATTCTGTCTCTATATCCAGCAGCGTCTGAGACAGCCTGGTGTCATGGCACAGGCTGCACCATTCGTGAACCAAGAGGATCGTGAGATGGGTATTTTGCGTGTTTGCATCTCACCACCAAACACCAGTGCAAAACCATGTCAACTTTCTCTCAAGGAAAGGCTTGGCCGTGCTCGTGGCAGCATTTTTACACGACTAGACAACTGAAAGGGCTCCAGAGTAAACCCACTGTGAAGAGTTGATGATGATAGATCATAAAGGCATTCCCCTGCTTGCACACAGACATCAGCAGGTTGTGTAGATATTTTATCACAGCAGTCACGCTTCCTTAGAGGTGATGTCAGTCAGCTTCCGCAAAAACAAACAGCAGCAATCTGATTCGCCTTGAGAGGCCTGTGTTAGAAGCAGCTGATTCTTGTCTTTGAAGTTATTAAAAATTATGCAGAGAGGTTTATGATTCAGTGTTACCTCATGACTCTGAATGTATTTTCATTGTGATTTGATGTTTTGGTTTCATTATGGAACAATAATTTTGGAACATTATTTAATCACTGAATGAACTGAAACTGGGCATGGTGTTTTATAGTGACAATTTTACAAAAGTGGAACCATCCCAAAGCTACATTACAGGTTATGTTAGCTCGTTCTACTCGTTACGTTTTATTCACTGGATGGTTAGGTAATTATTTGTGGTATTCATTGCTGGCAAGAAACTTATATTACCTTAGACTACCTTTATAAATAGGTCACATGCACTGTTACACTGTTTTTAAAAGTCACTCAACTTTTGACCTAAAGGAGCAGATAGACACTTTAGGAAATAAGCTTATTTAATCTCTGTGTGTTAGATGAGAAGACTGATACCACTTGGACATCTATATGTGTAAAAACTGTATTTCACAGAGCACACTGGTAGCCTAAGGCTTATTTTTCTATGTCCTTGGTTGGAATCTGGCTGGGGACCTTTTCGATGTCACACCCTCGCTTTTCTTGTCTGCCTCTCTACTGTCATACTATCAATAAAAGGACCAGTTGCCTGGCAAAGAGAAAAGACTCTGGAAAGTGATTTTTACAGGAATACGCCAATGCAACACAATTCCATTAAAGCTGAGAATTGAAGTGGGAAAAAAATGTTCACGTCAGCCACTGACTGTGTCATTCCTGTGTCTTTTCCGTCTTTATACGTAAGTGGGTCATGATTATACTGGAACTCTCTGTCTCAGTATCAGTGTTTGTTCTATTTTCCCAGCTTGTCTACAGTACTCATCTGTTGGTTCTTAGGTCAGAACCCATGGGTCCCCAGAGGCCCGTAATTGGCCGTGTTAGTGATGTTCTTGTTTGCTGGGCTCTTGTGGCTTCTTCAACACTCTCAGCCTATGGTAAGGCCTCATTCGGTCAGATGTGCTTACTTTGTCGAAGAGCCAATCACCAGTTCATCCCCAAAGCCTCAGAGGTTCAAAAGCCAAGTGCATAATTGCTCCTTAAATCAATCTGCAAATTTTGTGGTATCCAAGCTGCAAACAGTTGGCCTGGAATCATTTATTCACAAAAAACGGCTGTCCATGGTATGTATTTACAGTCACAGAAAATACTACAGTGTCCTGGAGAAAATTACATTTGAATAAAAAGATACATTCAATTACCAGCCTGTGGTTTACTTATGTTTTACATTAAGCTTAGCACAGTTCATCTCATTTGTTCAATTATTATGGGTATGAGTATGTTTTTGTGGTTCTGATGGTGGGACGGGCCACACAGTGTGAACTCTGCGAGGTTACCCCCCGTAGAATTTTCTCTTCAATCTTTCTTCATAAACTTCAGTCAGCTGCAGCTCTGTGTGTTTGAGAGAGAGAGAAACGTAAGAGGCAGACAGTGCGGTTGCAGCAGTGTCACTTTAAAAAACAGACAGGACTCATCTCCCTTAGTCTCTCCTCTTTAATAACAGCTCTTCTCCACACATACACACTTTGATGCCCAGGGCTTTATGAGTCCCAAGTAATGCACACTGTCCCGCTTGCTCTCTGTGCTCTCTGTCTTTCTTTTGAGTTTTCTATCTCCTCCTTTCTCCTTCCCTCCCTCCTTCTGTCTTTCTCTCTCTGTCTCTTCACTCCTCCTCCTCTCCCTGCTGTATTTGCAGGCAGCTTTAGTGCCAGACACCCTGAGGCAGCGGTAGCGCCAGCGAGTCTTCCCACCTCTGTTTTTGTGGTGGGAGATGACATGTCGAAGCTTTGAAGGGCAGGAGAAGGGAGGGAGAGGGGGAGGGAACGGGAAGGGAGGGAGGGAGCACATCACTCGCCGCGGAGGAAAAGCAAGGGACCCAGAGAGAATGTCATGTGGCCTGCAGTCCGCCCAGATATTCTCTTTCTCCCTCTCTCTCGGGCTGTCTATGTGGGCAGGCAGGAACGGCGACAGGAAGCAGCCAACCTCCGCCTCCTCCTACCTCCCTTCATCCTCTCTTGCTCTCCTTCAGCTCTTCCCTCACTCACTTCTTATGTCTCCCCCTCTCTCCACCACCCCTTTTTCCTCTTCCCTATCCCACCTCCCACCCTCTTCGATCATGCTTTTTCTCTTCCATCTCTGAACCCAGTTTCTGTTGTGTGAATTTCCCAGACTGCATTTCCCTCCCCTCCTTCTTTCAGTTTGACTACCTCCCCCACCCACAGGCGTGCCTGTGCATCATAACTCACTTGGTGTTGAAGTGTGTTGAGGTGTGTTGAGGTGTAAACTGTGAGTGAGTAGTAGACAAAACATGTTTGATTTCAGAACCTTGGGCATAACTCATCCTGTCATGTGAGAGAGGAAAGCAGTAGTATGTTTCATGTTCCATATTATAGTTCATATATTTTACATGCTACATAACAACGAGGGCCCATATCTCTAAAACAACTCAAAACTCAACAAAGAACAAGAAGTAGAAATACAGGCTAATAAAATACCTGGAAATCTGGGCTGTTTTTTCAGCTGTTTATATTTCTGCTGAAGGAATGTAGGGCTTGTGTACTAATTTGTGTATCAGAGCAGTGGGATTAGTGTAGAGGCAGACAGGATGGGGCCACACAGCAATGATCAAACACCCTCTCAGGTATGCTCTGCTAAAGGAATAGTCTTTGCTTTGTTTGTCTCAGAGTTATTTCTTCCAGTCAAGCAAATAAAATGATGAAAGGGAAATAGAAGCTTCCACTGGGGTATAAAAAAAGTTTCAACTGACTTTGATGGTACCTCAACCATACCTGGATGCTGTTATGTGGCTGCCTTCTTACCTGTGTTCTTTCAACGTGATTACACACAAGTGTACACAGATTGTAAAGCATCATCTAACACAGAGACAGGGACTTTTTAGATGTATAGTTTTCAAAGTAGAGACAGATGATATACCATTCAGTGTCCAAAGAGACATCAAGCCACTTTTCATTTTATCCCAAATTAGTATGTGGGCTGTTTAAGTCTTGTTCTTCTACTTTTCAGATCAGCAAAGAGAACACAGGATCACTAGCAGGCAAATAGCCTGGAGATAAAAACAAAAGCGTAACTTGCCTTTTCTGTCTCAGATGAGCTCATTGGATGTGAAAACGTGTGTTTGTGTTTGTGTCACTGTATGACATACTATTTGTGTTTGTATGGATTGTATCACTGGAGGCCAGTTTGATATTTGAAGTCATTAACAGCGTCAGAAAGGGAAGAGATTACAGGGTACAGCAGCAATAACACACACTATTAGCAAGACAAGGTATTATTATGCCTCTGGTGTCAGGTGAGATGTCAGAGCAACTAGTCTGTGTCATGCTTACAATTGCTGGATCAGCAGGCTTACTCAGTAACAAGTGAGTAATACAAACACATTAACAAAGATGCACCTATCTAAATCTTTTCTCAATTGAAAGTGTTTCCTGCTTTGCAGTCTTATTAAACAGGATATTTTAGGACAAGTTCCTGATTTAAGTTTATTCAGCGCACATATTACATTAAAATTAATACAATATGGCATTTTCAAATGTCTGGTTGTGTAACTTGTCATCACTTCGCAACACACACTATAATCCAACTATTGTTTGGTTAGTCACAAACTACTGTTACACTGCAGTTTTTTCTTTCACTTTCAAATTTGAAATTTTCTCTGAGAACCTTTTGCTTTACAGCCCAGTATGTGTGTTAAAAGCATTAAGAAAATGCTCACGGCCGCAAATGTGAATGAGCACATAAATTTTGCCTGCCTTTTTTTCCCTTCGTCTTTCTTGTTGCGTCTAAATTTTCCATGCCTGGCCTCCCTACTGCTGAGAGTGCTGTTCCTCGAAGCCGCAGTGTATTTTGAAGCAAGGTCGGGAGAGAGCCAGAGGCTCCAAAATCAGGCACAAGACTCCCAGTGTTCCACTGTTCGGCTTGCTCTTGGCACCAGTTCCTGACCAGAGAGGTCTAGCTAGCCACAGCCACTGTGTGTGTGTGTGTCTGTGTGTTTGTGTGTGAACATATATAGCCCTTCCCCTCCCAGTTTCTATGCCTATATAGAAATGGCGTTGGTTGACTCATTTATGAGTTCTCCCACACAGACAAAGTACATAGGTGTGAGTCAGAGAATCTCAAACACAATTTCTTTTTAGTTTTTGTTATAGCAAATCCTTACACCTCTTACAAACACAGTTTCAAAATAAGCATATATGTAACTGAAGTGGAGGTGGGCCCAGATGTGCTGGAGTTTGACAAATCTGAACACACAAGCAATTCAATTCAAGGGAGCTCCTCCAAATTGGTTCCATACCTTGGCTGATAGCTGTGAGGTCATCCCCCACAGAAATAGAGACTGAGCTTGAAATTCTGACAATGCTCAGATTTCATTCTTTCCCTGCTGCTGTCATATAGACCATGATAAAAAATGTCAAGTCTTTACAGGGGGATAGTCTGTCTTCATCCATAACGTGTTCTGAAAGATAGACCTACAGCATTTAGTTTAAAAAAGAAAGAAAAACTACACACCAGAACCTCACACTATATTAACACATATGGATCTGACATTAATCCTGAAGGTTCCTTTAAGTATGTCAATGGAAAGGCATCCATCTGTCTTCTTCCTCAGACGGAATATCCACCCGGGGTCTGGAAGTCTAGGACGCAACACGCAAAACCACAGTGAATATAAATAA
This sequence comes from Ctenopoma kingsleyae, assembly GCA_032353495.1. Classification (NCBI taxonomy): domain Eukaryota; kingdom Metazoa; phylum Chordata; class Actinopteri; order Anabantiformes; family Anabantidae; genus Ctenopoma; species Ctenopoma kingsleyae. Next base: position 6,918,628 of record JAUBNQ010000011.1, read on the forward strand.
ATGGCTGTATTTCTCTCCCTGCTTTTGTCTGGTCAGGACACTCCATGGAGAGCCTGCCAAGTTGAGCATCTACATTTGGGTTTTGGCTGTTCCCCTCTCCCGACAGCTCAGCCTGGGCCAAACCACAGGAAAAGGAAGCGAAAGGTCCTCTCTGAAGGGCTCATAAAATATTGTCCCGGGTAAAAATGGCTGATGGTGAATGGCAACATTCAGTCGCTCCACTACAAACAAAAGGCCTTTGAAGGAGAGATGTGTGGTAGTCACTGTTGTTTTTGCTCCTTCTTTGCTGCCCAAACCCTCATGTTTTACCGTTTCTCATACTTCATTTGTGCTTCTAGTAAGTGCTTTGTGTTTCCTGGCAGAGATACTGTGCATGATATGGTGTAATAACCTCAGAGAACAGCACTTTAACTGTTTATTGGCACTGCCATGGCGTAATTATAGCTTCAAATTACATGTAAACACCATCTAATAAAGAAATTGTCAGTGCCATCAATGCATATAAAACATATTAAAAAAATTCTGTACATTCAGATCAGGTTTTAACATCTTGGAAGTGTATATACGTTAAACTCATAATGTCGATAAAGTCTGATGTTTGTATAATTTTTTCAGCCAAAAACTATTTCAACTACCACAGTTTAATTCTACATCAGTTAAGGGGGGCTGTAACTTCCCTGGTTCAAATCCATTATGCATCTGAGAACATCTTAGCTGGGAAGACATAGTGCTGCTCCTGTGCCTTTGAGCAAGTCATCAAACCCTTAACTCCTCCAGGGGTCCAGTCCAGTTAGTATTGTGCTTTTTCTGGATATTACTGGTGAAAGCTCATTTATGATTAGCTAAAATTGATGGGATTACAGTAAAATGAGATCATCTGTTAATTTCCTGTAGGGTCCATGAGAATATCAATACTACTCATCTATAAAAGATCAATTCAAAGCAGTCAGTAGTGTTATTGTCATTAAAAGACAGGTGCAGACGTCTAGCTGTAACTTTTTTCTGCTTTATTCCAGATACTATGAAGTTGCTTTGGTTTTTATGTGGACTAAATACACAATATAAAACATGTTATTAGTGAAACAAAGAACCAGCCCAGCTTTCCCTCCCTGTCTCTAGTCTTTAGGCTAATCAAAGCTAATTGTCTGGTGGTTGTGTCATCATATTTAAAACACAACAAGACAGTGAAAAGCGCGTTTCTGAAAATGTCAACTCATTCCTTTAATATTACTGCTATAACTGTAAACTAATTTATTACGTTTGTAACGTTGTTTCAGCACCACATGAAGTATAGCATCTTAGTCCTTCAGCAGATTCAGTATCGCCTGAATAAAACGCAAACATTTCAAAGCTCTTGGATACCATTTCAGTTTTTAAGTGCCAGTAATCTAAAATCTGTTCTAACTGCAAATGGCGGAGTTACAACTTAACCCATATACAGCGTACCTGAAGCGCATAAGCCATGAAATTGAAGTGAAATGTGGTAGTGGTGGTGAGGACCTCATGATTCCAGTGTTTTTACATCTCTTATCCGTGGAGTTTTGCACTCCCAACAAACACTCAAACACACATACAATATATAATACCAACCAATGTCACAAATGCTTAAACTCAAACAGTAAAGCAAACTGATTACCTCCTACACACACACACACACACACACACACACACAGATACAAACCAAACTCACAAACATGCACCACACACATCCTCCCTTCTTCCCACCCACCATCGCTCTCCTTGACAGTGTCTGTGACAGAATATAATTGCATGGTTTGTGTGCATGGATGTGTGTGATGTTTCTTGTGAATATCCTTGTAAGCATAAGAGCACATTGTGCGTGTGAGTCCATGCATGTGTACATACTTACAGAGTCATGTGCATGTATATATCTACAGATGGAAGTGCATGAATGCATGGCTTAATGCACCGGTGCACACAGTACATGCACGCATGAGGTGTGTGTCTGTGTGTGAGGGATCAGTGAGCCCACGTGATGTGCGAGGAGGGCCATCTGGTCACCCCTGCCATGCCGTAGTCCCTGTGAAGTGCTGTCAGCGTGGCCGTTGTGGTCTCCTGTGGCGACTGGAGGCTTGCTGCACAGCACTTCCAGCCCATGCAGCAGACCTCAGAAAAGGAAATTTGGGTCGCTTAAATGGAGGGGTTGCTCCCAAGCTATTTACAGAGCCCTCTACCGGTCCAGCGCCACCCACGATATTCCATATGAGAAGTAGTGTGTGTGTGGTGCCTGTTGTGTGGTGTGTGTGTGTGTGTATGTGTGAGTGTTGGGTGGTTAAGTTTGTGAGTGCTTGTATGTGTATGTGTGCATGTGAATACATGTGCTTTTATGAGGAAATGCAGGCTTTACATTTATGCCTGCAGACGTGTGGTGCGTCCTGGTTTTCAAATGCTGTGTATTTAATGCTTTATTAAACTCCATTATGTCCTGTTACCAGACACCATCCACTTTACGCTTATATCATAACCTTCAGCTAATAAAATAATTAGCATCAAAAATAGACAAGCTTTGTATGGACTGACTCACCAATTCTTCTTATTTATACTGAACAATAAGAACAAACAACTACAAATCCCCTGAATCCTAAGTAATAAATCACTGTCAGATTCATGGACACTGTATGTAAAGAGTACATACTAGAGCTGAGATTAAGGCGATCCCTTTCTAACCATGCCTGTATAAACATCTGGGGCGTCATGGTTGCTGATCATGGAAATACGATGAGGATACGCAGAAGAGCAGAGGCTCAGATTAATGAGAAACCTGCCTGTAGGAAACTTTGGTTCAAGTGAGATCATGGGCATTTCTCTTTTGATGCCCATCAATTGGGTTTAGTGGTTTTCTGGTAAAGCTCTTTAGACTAGGGGAATAATGCTGAAACAGGACTGTGAATCCATTCGCCAAGACACTGACACTGATGTATATTCTGAGTATTTCAGTGATAAACCACATCACGCCTACTGTACACAAACATGACTCATTGTATTTAGAATTGGGAAAAATCAGATGCCCAGATGAACATGTTTAGAGTTAAACTGTGGTGAGGTACGTTTCATATATAGGAGCTCAAATGAGTACCTACTTTGAGATGCTTTTGATGTAGCTAAGAGAGGTAAGCAAGTAAACAATGTCTTAACGCCCACAGACACAGAATTGCCACTGCCACCCAAGGGGAGACCTCCAGCATCTCTCAAAGTCTCCCTATGTTGTGAATATTAGGTTAAGGTTATTTTAGGCCGACCCGCTCCAGAAGCAAATTACAGTGCAAGAAAGGGGGTGAAAAACCAAGTGGGCTGTCCACCGTGTAATTTTCCTGTTTCTCTTTCAAAGGATGAGGTATTCCTCGAGGAAGCCCTGTTAAATTTACAAGCCATGACCCCACATCAGCGGGAAGCAGGCTCCTCTGACAGGGAAGAGCAGGCATGGAAGAAGTTTTATAACTTTATGTCTAGCACTTTCTGTTTTCTAAATCTTCTCTGTATATTAGATTCAAGGCAGGTAATCAAAAGTTGTTTGAGTCTGGTTTGGCATTCAATAGTAGATAATGTGATAAATCATTTTCCTTGGGCACTTCTGTCATGGTTTATCACTAACGCTCATTCATACCATTCTTGGCTGGTATAAGATTCCTTAACAAGACCCTCTGGCTGATCTGAAGAAACCTCACCCTGAATAAAAGTCTTTCCTGCCTGAACAAGAGAGCAGACTTTAGAAGAATGAAGATGATCACTGCTTACTCCTCAGGTGTATCTCTAGACGTCTCGACCGTAATTATGCCAGTCTGGGAGAATTACAGGCACCCTGGCATTATTTCTAATACACGCTAAGATGCACACATACTTACCTCTTCTTTATCAAAAGGCACTATTCTTTTGTTTTCTCATGCTTCAAGTTTGAAAAATCTTCAGAAAACCATTTAGTTTTGCAACCTTGATCTTGTCTTACTGGCTATAATTATGTGTTACAGATCATATGCTAAATTGCAACCAGGGAATTCACTCTCATGAAAGAAAATGATTGACAGTGTTGACACATAATGCTGCTAATACACATATATACATCGTCAATACCACTTCCTCCAGAGCATCCTCATCTATGTGCTGCAGTATGAGGCCGTATATTCTTCATATGAGTTTCCTAGGGGCCCCTGCAGTACTGGTGTGGGGAGGGGGAAGGGATGTGCGCTGCAGTGCGGCTTGCTGGTTAATTATGGGTCGCGAGCTGCAGCTCGGCTGGCCTGGGCGGGTGTTGGAGCCAGTGGGTCTGGCACAGGGAGGTCTGGCCACAGACCCCGGCGGTGACGGCATGAAGTCTGGGACGAGTCAGAACACCAGCCCGGGGTTTGGAGCATTCCTCGCATTCCCTCCTCCCATGGCTGCCTGCCCGCGTGTGTGTATGAGAGACAGAGCAAGGAAAGAATATGTGTGAAAGATGCAATGTCTGCATGTTCATAAAGACATGTACACACCATATGTGCCTGTTTTACATCCTGTCTATAAGAATAGTACATCCAAGGCTAAAAACATAGCATCAGTGCACAATCCATCCTAAGATGAGGTAGCCGCCATGATATCTGAGCTGAGAGTGAGGAGGACTGCTAAGCCCTTGATGGAAATGTTGCCTCTGAAGACAGATTTCTTTATTCCAGGAACTCATGAATAATTGTATTATTTACAGTCCATACTGTATTTTTTAGATTCAGTCTTTTAAAGCAGAGCAGGATTCAGTATTGTATGTTTTCCCAGTTCAAGAACAATTCTGTTCTGGCAGATGGTAGAAAATGTATGTAAAATACAGTACAAAGAATAATTTTGGTGCAAAAATTAATTTCTGAAATCTGAGGTTTATTTAATAAGAATTTCATGTCTCAGAATTCACATTAGTTTCACAATCACCTTTTCAAGTTTCTGCTTTAACTGAACTTTACTTTTATTTGATGTGGCAGGTTGGCAGCAGGACAACACATGCACGGTAAAAGAGAAAATCATTTATGTAAGAGTAAGCATAAGATCAAATTCAGTCAGTTTCCTCTGAGTTGTATTTTTCTTGCACTCTCTAAAGTATCCTTTAATAACAACATTTAAAACATAAAAACATTAAAAAGAGACTTGCTATTTGCAACCTATGTTGTGACAATAAACAACTCTGTTTTAGTAGATTAGATATTTATAGATTAGTTTTGTAATTTCCTTGTACTACTTATTATTAAAAATAGCAGTTAAATAGTATTAAAAAGGGAAAAGGCATTAAAATAAATACACAAATTAGCAAATTTGCTATTATTAACTGAATCATTATTTAAATCTTAAATTGTATAGTTGGCTGTTATATATCACCTTTTTTCCAGTGTCAGGTGAGAAGTCATGCATTCATTAAAAGGCTCTCAAACTTAATTTTGGCTGCTGGTACATTACTTTACTTTTCATTTATTTACTTTAATGCCCTACTTTCTGCAGGTAGAATGAAATTATTATTATTATTATTATTATTATTATTATTATTATTATTATTATTATTATTATTCTAACAAGTGGAAGTTAAGTGATGAGTTTTCAGTCCGGTGTCTGGTGAGAGGCCACACTCGGGGAGGTGACTTTTAAAGCATTTTTTTGTGTTCAGAGGAGACATGACCTGTTGTAGACACAGACAGGTGAGCTGGCAAACACAATGAGGAAGTCTCCACACACTAAAAACACAGATCAAAGCAGACTTGCATGTCAGCAGGCTGCCATGTGTACATAACTCTGGTGATTCTTTACAGAGCTTTCTGTATCTCTTTCCCTGCTTCTGTGTCAAAGGATTTTTTTCAACCCAGTCACATCACCTGAATGTAGTTACAAAGGTGTTGTGTCCAAAATGCTGGCGAGCTGGTGTAAACATATTCTTTCTCATTAAGCTTTGGAAGTTTCACAACTTTAAGAGAGGGCCGCCGTCTTATTTTTAGCTCTCTTTATGTTGACCTGTGCTTTAAAAAAAACTCTAACAAGGAAGGAACCTCCTCATTTTTCTCTTCATGTATCATACAACTATGCAACTTCACCAAAAGGTAAAGAGTTTGCTCAGAAATAGCTCCAAAGTGGGGGAGAGGGCCACCAAAAAAGCCCTATTTCTTTCTCCCCACACAACCTTTATTTTGACAAGGCTGGGAGAATAGGGTATTTATATATGGGGCTGTGTGCTGTGGTTTCTCCACAATTACAGAGTGGCAGTGCTTAGACTGGGAGGCGTGCTGGAGGTTTATGGAGGGGGACGTGAGGGAGCAGGGACATGAGGGGACCAGCCCTCCTTAGCCTCTTACAACCTGACGTATAAACTTTAATACTACACATTTGTACAGACATGATTTATACCTAAATACTTGTGCAGTCAGTTGTGTAAGAGTTTGATTTGCTTCCAAACAAATTTCAGACTTCTGAAAATACAGTTAATATGAAAATTAATTTTATGCAATTAAAACATGAACAGACATTTTTCAGGCTGAGCCAAACCTCCATAGCCCCAAACCTTTACATTGCAATGAGGCTCAATTTCAGTGTTTAGAAGATGGTCAGTAACGTTTTGAGTGTTTCTGGCGTGGGTTGGAACTTCTCTTTGTAGATCTACTGTATTATGGTTGCGATATAAACAAGGATTTTCTACCAAATGTCTTGCACAACCGCTGCAGGCCACGTAGAGGAGAACAGTGGGAGTTTGTGTTTGTTTCATGGATGTTGTGTTGAATCTGGCATCAGCCTCTGCAGGGTGAAAAGAAGGGGGGATGCAGGGTTTGTGGTTCTGCTGGGGAGCCTGGAAATCAGTCAGGGCAGTGGCTGAACCACCTTCCCTCCCACAGAAGCACATATACACAAAAAAATTACAAATGTCTGCTCTTTTCTTATATCAAACATTTCAGTACATTGGAAACAGGAAGATGGTGTGCCAGGCAACAGGAAATACAAGACAGCCTTGTTTTCAAGGACTACGTGTGATGCAGCAGGAACACACACCAGAAAGACTGGTGCCACAAGAGAGCAGAATTAATTAAACACCTCTTAAAGAGTCTGCCGCAAATCAAATAGGTAGTTCTTTTGATGAGGAAATAGACCCTTTTTTTTTTTTTTTAATTTCATTCCATACCACGGAACCTTGTATTGCCTCAGACTTGATCTTACCTGTCTACATGTCAAGCCTGGCTTTGAAATGTAATACTTCTTTAGGGGTGTGAACGTTCTCGGCAACAGGCAGTCAGCTTGTTGTGTCGCTGCACTAGAATGACAGATACCTGCAAGTGGAAAGCAAACACATAGAGCCTGTGCTGATAGATATGCCTACACAAATCTCGAACAGCACTAAAATACATTCGTTTTTTTCTGGCACAGTGGGCATTATATATGCCAACTATGTGCTATGTTGTGATAGCAGTTACATCTAGTTGTTTTTTGATAATACCAACCTGATCATCTGAATCTCCTTGTTCCTGTTTCCAAGCTTGTTATTGTTTCCTCCTACGCCTGGATTTAGTCACCATGGCGGCAAAACAAATACTTGCATCAAATGTAGCATTTCAATCACAAAACCTGCATTTTCTTCCCACATTAAAGGATATCATGGTTTCTGAGTGGAGACAATGGGACATTAAGGTGTATAGAATGCATTATGGCTTTGTTTGCATTTGTGGTTGATAGTCTAAGGGTTTATTGTGATGTACACAGTGTGGTTTCAAGCGTAACTGAGAATATACAGGAGAATTCTGTGATGTCACAAGTCCAGTGAAACAGTGAGATGCCGCTGGTTAAGTCAGCGAATGACTTACTGTAATATGAGTGGACTGTAACTATATCCACACGTCTGCCTAAATGTTTTCAAGGAAATATGATTGTTGGATTGGTTTTCACCCTTTCAAGAGTGTGACTTTCTTTCAGTGACATTGTCCTGCCAGGCATTTCAGGAGCTTCTTTAAAATGCATTACCAAAGAACATTATTTGCAGTCACACACGGCAGGTCCTTATTTGTTTTCTGTGCACTGAATACATTTGTGTTAAAGATCAAAAGGTAAATATGAAACAAACGTTCAACGTTCTTTTTTGTCAGATGAACCAATTTTAAACAGGCTAAAGTACTGAAACATGCGACTGATAGTTCTACAATTAATAGCTCTACATAGTCTTGAAAAACAAGCCATTGCGAATCTGAGAAAAGAGAGAAAACAATCACAGACATTGTTAGCTCTTTATGCACAGACATTGTGCATAAATAGCCAATACAGCAATCTGGAATTCATGGAAAAAGAAAGAAACCACTGGTGTACTAGCAAAATACACAGAATAAGTGAGCAAAGAAAAACAACAATAGCTGATAATAGAAGTAGTGTCATATTGTAAAATAATACCC
>JAUBNQ010000011.1:6930695-6948788 GCA_032353495.1 Ctenopoma kingsleyae
GTAATCATATTTTTAGCAGCTGATTTCAGGTGAAAGTGTTACTGAGTTACAACCTTGAACAAACAAAAGACTAACTAAATGTTCAACAGGGCAGTGTTGCTGTGGGTGTGGTGATTTATGTGTTCCAGTGCTATCATTGGCATGCAACACAATGTAATCAAAAATTAACCTGAGATGAACCCAGCTCATTAAGTTTTCATAGTGCTTAAGGCAATGTTCGAGTTTTCTCTTTGTTGTGCTTTCTGCTTGTCACTCTCGAGGACATAACTGGTTTCTAGATCCAAAACCAACTGAACCTTTAATTTTCTTGTGATCATAGAGAACTTTTCTTTGTATAGAGTCCTGACTCTGGAATGCAGACATACATAAACACACATATGTAAAACATGCATCTTGAAGGATAGGAAGCACCAGAGCGTGGGAGGTGTCAAAGCTAATATCTTGGCTAAGCCTAGGCCATCTCGTGTATGTCAAGGGTTTGCATTAGTCACGCTGAAGTGTACTGTGTGCATTATTTATCAGCAGGCTCCCTTGTCACCTCTAGCACCCCACCAACCTATGTCCCTGCCAGCTAGCATTTATACCTCTGGTGTAGCTGGATAAAGATGCAAACATTAATTAAGGAAATGGAGACGAAGTGTAGCTGAGCTGCAATGACACCTACAGTACTTGATACAGCTGTCCTACTGTCCTAGGCATATCAGTTTTATCATAATGAGAAATGTGTGAAGCTGCAGTTGATCAGCAGACAGAGTACAAAGTTGATATTAGTCACAGTCACAGGAGAGGGCAGTGATGCACATTAGTGAAGTCAGAGGAGAGACACGCTCTCTTGTTTTCAAGATGTTCCAAAGTAGTGTTAGGCCAGAGGTCTTAGAGGAACTAATAGGGAGAGGTAAAGGGTTTTCAGAGTTGTCATGAATTATTAATTATGCTCAGGTTTCACGTGGTCTTGTATACACAGAAATGCTTGGGCACACAGGAGCAGGCTCCTGCTTCCTTTTGCACACTGGAAAGAAACCCAAAACCTCTAACCCCCACAAAGTGTAGCAGAGGATCAGCACTGCACAGACCTTATTGTCAGAAGTGATTCTGACAATAAAGTCAATCAATTTGGAGTAGTGTTTAAAGTCTAATATTCTGATGACAGATAACAGATAACAGATAACTTAAATAGTTTGGAACACAAATGTAATATGATTGTGCTATATTTAATGATTTTTATGAATCATGGTGTGTTTGTGCATGCTTATACAAACGTGTGATTATGATGTGAATTTCAGACTCTGTTCTATAGGTTAGGGGGTAGAGAGAAAAGCAGCAGTATTACTGTCATCCACTTTGAATTATTCAACCATGGACACCTACAGTTTCTCACATCTCCAGAAGGTGTGATGGCCCCCCTCAGCTCCTGTTTCCTCCCCATCACTAATTCCATCTACATTCTGACCGCCCTCCCACCTACTCAAGAGAACCAGTAATGAAGTGATGAGGTGCTAAAAGACTCTGGAGGCAGAAACACTTTATTAATGCCTCTTGAATGACTTTCATGTCTAACTTTGTGTACTTTTCTGTCCAAATGAGGAGTTTGCCTTTAATACAATTCCTATTATTATCCTTCTCTAGAGTAAAACCTTAAGGCGTTGTACAATTTGTTTCAATAATTATCTTTATTAACGCCATTGTGATTTAATGATTGACGAGATTGAAGACAGTCATTTGCATAGTCACCTCTGATATACGTCACTGAAATGTTTATCCTTTATTCAACACACCAAAGCCATAAAAACAGACTCACTGCCTCGCCATGCCACTTTCTGATCTAGGCGCCCGCCATCATGTACTTTGTTAGAGATTACAGTTTGCACAGAGACACAACCCTGCCTTCGTATTTAGGCAAGCATTTAAGAGTTGCGCAGACAGAAGAGACAGCTTTACCTTCAGCCTCTACCTTGTATTTTTTACATTTAAGAAAATCGGAGAAGCTTCGACACAGAAGGAAACTCACCTTCTGAATGATTTTCAGTCATTCAGAGGTGTGTACGGCAGATTTTTCTGAATATGTCAAACACTCGTCTTTGTTAGCTCATAGTATGTGGAGGTAAGGGGGCTTTGCATACTCCCTCCAGGGTGCAATGGAAAATCCCGTCCTGTCCTATGTATTTCCCTGGCAGTGAGGTCATGTTGTCTACCTAACCACAGGCCTCAGCACTGAAGTCTGATGACTGAGTGAGTGATATTATTTCTCAGGGTGAAATCACTGGGTGGCAGTGTTGAGCCAGAAAGAAGGAGGAAGGAGGATGGAAGCTTGAGGAGGACTATATTCTGGCTTTATGTGCATACAGTACTGTATGTCCACTGCAGACTGGATTTAACATGTTAAACATAAACAGTAATGAACAAATAGTGCAGATTTCTATCATTATGTCGTTCCCAGCATCCCTGACCACCAGCCACCTGTCAGCTTCAGGTGTAAAGGCAGTCAGCATACAGGACGCCTCACACACCCCAACCTTTTCTTACTGACTGACCCCATTGTTTGCTCTGGACCCATGAGAGACTGAAGGTATTGTGCATTGCTGCTGAATCTGAGAAACTTACCTGTCACCAGCTATAGCCCAAAGGATAAGCCCCTGTCTCTACTTTGTTATAGCAGTGACAGGGGGACAAGAGGATACTTCCAAGGGAACCTTGTTTCAGTGATCACATGATGCTGAAGAGACCTGGTCTGGATTCACAAGTGTCGATGGCGGCTGTCAGCACTTGTTTGATGCACAGCTGTCCCTCAGAAACACCAGCGAATTGATAAAGGTTATAAACTGGAGACAAAATACACGTTTAGCATTATTTCTGCATGGCTTTCAGCAATATATATTTCCTCTTATGTGTGCGGTCTACAACTGTAGCTTCTGATTAGTACAAATACAAAACACTTGCACTACAGTTGATTAGAAACACTTTGCATTCAGAAACATTCTGTATCTATTAGCTGACTGTATTGCTTCTCGGAAGATTCATAGAATAATTAAAAGTCAACCATCTTAACCTTCCTAGATGTTCATTAAAGAGATCTATCTCCAGCTTCTGAATCATTCTCAGCAGAAGTAAGTGGACACGTGTGTACAAATTAACTAGGACTAAAACAAAAATCAGTTGGCAAAAGTTTGAATTAAAGTAAATGCTTTGACTTTTGCAAAAAAGACTAAGACAAAAACAAATCTAAATAAGGCGTTAAAATTAACAGTGGTTTTAGAGCATGCCTTATTTATTAAGGTTAAACAATGTGCAGTCATGTCTTTCTCCAGCCAAAGTCCTGACCCTTTGCTCACATTCTGTAAACCTCTCTGTCTCAGTCGTTCTGGAGTGGAGCCATGCCCAACTCCCCTTAATGGCCCTTTGTTCAACCTGCAGGCTCACAGGTCAGGGGTCAACTGCACCTGAGGCTGAATCCCACAAACAAAAGCTCTGTGTTTGCTGGCACCAGGCCACCACTTCCCTGTCTGCTGCAGGGGGCGTGGGGGGGCACACAAAAACACATGAGACAACATGATAGAGAGGCTGCAGCAAGTTAATATGAAATATCTAGTTATCTGTATTTTCTCAATATTCACATCTTTTAAATAATTAGCAGTTAAATTCTCAGGGAAATTACATGATTGATAAGTTTATTTAAGGAAAGAGGAACCAAATACAAACATAAACGGGACCCCAGGTGTTTCCACAATACAAACTGCAGCCTGAGCCTAATTAGTTGTTTTTTGTGTAAAAATAAAAGTCCTGTTTTTTCACCTGATATATACAAAAAGAGCAGACTCTGTGGGCGCAACTAGGGTGGCATTTTAGAGCAAAGAAAGTGAAACCACGACCAAAACCTCACCATAAATTTAAACAACATAACCAAAACAAAACTTAACAGAGATCTAAATCAAAACTGAAGAGGTGGCGTGTTTTTCATTTGAAAGGTAAAAAATGTATTTAATGTTACCATAGTTTTCAAAGGAAACCTGTTGCACTAAGCGTGCAGAAACAGATCCGAGAAATAATCCCACATGCTCTTATTAACGTGTCTGTGAAAATGATGGACAAAGAATTGTTGTTTCAGCAGCAGTGGTAAGTATCAATACTTTCCACTGCTTCCAACTCAAACATCATATAATTTCTGCCTGAGCATGGAAATCAACCAGGAAGAAAAACCTTCACAATTCTCTGTACTTTGAACTTCCTGCAGCAGAGACGGCCATTCCCAGCTTCACTGGCACAGAGTCAAGGACAGCAGATGGGAATCTTTAAGCTGCCACACATCCGTCCATGGACGGGAGCATAAGGGAGCTACATTGACCAGATTGAGATGGAATAAAAGAAACTGTCGGGTGCTGTGTGGGGACTGTGTGGCGGTGGTGGTTGGGCTTGGGGAGTAGGGCCGTTGGCAAAAGGGGGACCTGTCAGGACATGAGTGGAACAGGTGAACCCCCAAGAGCCTTGCTCTCATTTGCTTGCTTCTGCACACAGGGACACACACAAATACACACACGGGCCAGCCCCCTCCACCTGTCACTCTGTCACTTAGACTGGGAACCAGCAGGGTGCCTCCCCCATTCCCCCCACTGTCTTTCACCCTCCTTCATCTCCGTTACACCCCTTCTTTCAGTCCCATCCTATAGCTTGGGGCTACCTGGACTACACCCCTTTCTGTGCCACCCTTTTGAACTGTGTATAAAGGTCAAACTTTATGTACAGTTAATTTGCTGTTAATAAAAGTCAGTGGTGTGCTCAGTAAGTATTGCATTCTGCTTTTCCAATAACAGCAATGCTGGTTTGTCTGGACTGAAAAGAACCGTGTAGTTAGCGTGAGCAGCGACATCTGCCACATTTGAACAGACAAATAAAAAACACAAACAACATTAACAGAAAATCCAAAAATGGCACCACAGCACTACCCACACTCTTTGATTAACAAGTGATTACTGGGGAACTGCAGTACAGAAACACCACAACTACTTAGCACCAAAGATGGGACTAAAGTGTGGCATTAATTGTTGATTCTTTGGTCATAATAGTCAATGCAAAGCTTGTGTAGTTCTGGCAGCATGTGATCAAAACAAAGCTCTGCTTTCACCATGTCTCTATGTTGCTTTTTAGCCATGCAAGCTGCATGTCTCAGCATGTCACATTATTGTGTAGGTGGTACTTGGCAGGAGTTGACATGCTAACATGCAAACTAAGATCATGTTAGAATGATGGCGTTATATACCTCAAAGATCCACATTCTGACATAGTTGCTACCATGGCTGCAGTGGTTTTTAACTTTGACTTCCATTTCACTGTAACTTGTCTAAAACTATTAACTGAATTATTAGACAATTAATAGACATCATCAACAAGATGAGTCATTTTCTTTATTCTTTCTTTGTATCTGTAAGATAATCAATCTTGGATTACTCGATTATATATTAGCAATCTAAATCAGAGATGGCAGCATTCTTTAACTCCTGATGGTTTTCATCCAAAAGCTACAACTGATATCTGCTTTCAATAAATTCTGTTGTCATTACCATAATTTTCACTGCTATCAACTCTGATATTTTTAACCCTAGTAAGTCAGGTTGGTTGAAATTTCTTTACCAGCTTTGCTGAAATGAAGGAAAATGGCAGCCTACCCTCCAGCAGGACACTTAACCCCCAGCTGCTCCAGTGAAGCTGACATGCAGACAACAGCAGATGACTGTGGTTAGACAGAGGAGCTTCTAGTTGTGAATTCATTGCATTGTTTTCAAAATGGGCAGTTAGGAAAAAAAGCATGCATGCTCAGGTGAGTTTCACTAAATAAATACTGATTACAATTATAAGTAACATTTTGCTCTAGAGATGACAAGCAGTGAGTCACCCTGCACTGCATGGCCTGACTCACCTCAGCTGCGGCAAAAAGCAGACAGCTGCTGAAACCTGTTGTGATGAGTAGTGAGACAGACAGTTAGCTGCACGCACTTTTAAACATTTGAAACTTGATCTAAAAATATATTATGCAGGGTTTGAACTCTATATCTTATAACTCTAGGATGGATTCTGTCTTTACAATTGTTTGACATGGGGGCTCAAAGGCCTCATGGAAACTTCAGTGTTCATGCAAGTTACATTATGATAATGCCTGTGTGCAGCTACTTGAGGGGCTTCCTATTTTACATGGCCTTTTAAAAATTTCTGTGGGATTAAAAGAGTTTAGATGCACACCACACACTGCTATTTCCCTTAGGCAGGAGCAGAACCTTTCCACTGTCTGCTCACACTACACACTAGTCACGCAAGCCCCGTCAGAGAAGCACACACAGTGACGGGAAAACACACAGACGAAAACCTCACACTTAAACAGAATGAGTCAGAGGAGCAACTCAGGATGGTAAATTCGCATGTTGTGCAAGGCTGTGTTTGTGGTTTATGTGGTCATTTGAAATCCCAAGGAATTCTCACATCCTATGGACCCCTGATTTATGTGTTTAGAAGTATCTCTGTGAGAATCAGTGCTGTGTTTCATTACTAGAGAACTTTGCATTTGCATTGCAGGCTTAAACAATGCCATATCAGTTGCAGTCTGTAGACATGGCTACTGGAAATACAGGAAAGTAACAAAACAGCAAAGTAACAATGATCCCTGATTCTACTGCTGTGATTCTACTTTGGTTATTTAATGGAATGCTTTTAGGAAGTGTGAGAGAGAGTGAGGAAGAAGACAGCCTATTCAAGCAGGAGGTATGTTTCGGAACAGGCTTCAGGGCATTGCTGAATGACTGATAGGAGAGACCTTTAAAACAACTCTCCCAACACATACACACACACACACACTGCACTATACATACAACCCAAAGAAGAATAAAAGGAAAAATCTCCACAAACCCTTCCCTGCCTGTCTCTTCATTTTGTGATGACAATTTTTTATAGCAGTTCATGACACGTACAATCTACTGTAGCAACTATAATTCATGTCGATCACTCGGAGACAAAAGCTTTCATGCTCTGTCTTTCATTGATGCATCCACCCACTGGCACATAGTAACTAACCAAGTGGCAACTGCCATAGCAGGTGACGGGTGCTTTTCAACCTGTCACAGTCTTTTGTCTGTGTATGTTGAGGGGGGCATGTGTATGTTTTCTACATGCACAGTGTAAGCCAGATACAGAGCGATGGTTTGCGATGTGTTTGTGCGCTGGTTTATTTAAGTCTGAATGTCTTTGGTTGCAGATCTTAATTTCAGTTGCCAGGTGTGGGGTTTAGACCCCTTGAATTCCAAAGCTGTATAAATGCTCTCAGATGGTTGGGGGTTAAAATGTGCAGGGTTTTGGCGCATGGGGCCTTGCACCCAGGGTGGTGTGCAGCTACAAAAGTGCACGACAGAGATAAAGAGGCACATGGATGAAAAGAGAAAACAAGACAACTAGTCTGAGTCTCTCCTCATGTCATCAGTGGGATTGAGGGTTGGAGCCTTTGTAACACTGGCTGGGATTGTGAATTATAAAGGCCACAAACTGTCACCACAACCCAAACCTCTCGGTGTGTCCAGTGTTTCCAATTCTGTTCCATGTCAAAAGACAATTAGGCAGCTCCAAACTTCAGAACATTTTATTCACAGTGGTCAAAACATTCTTTGCATGATTTCACTAGTTAAACCTTCTCTTTTGTCTGTGTTTAGAAGATCCAAAATGGCTGCCCCTCCTCTTCCTCTCCAGCGTTACTGGTGGCACAGCACTGCAGAGCAGAGCTTCTTAGTTCATATACAGCGTGCAGGAAGTGATTAACAGTAAAAGATCAAAGGCGGTGGACAGGATAAACATTCTTCCCCAGGACTCTACTCCTCCGGGGTATACAGCACCACTTCCTCTTTTTACAGACTGACTGCTGCCTCCACCGCCACAGCACAGTGCACACATTGTCACCACATGAGGCACTGACCCACAGTTCAGACAGTGTGTGTGTGTGTGTGTGTAACAGACACAGAGAGAGATAAAGTGATAGAGAGGGAGAAAAGATGGGTGTATGTGTAACTCCTGAGAGCTGAGGCAACATCCAAGCTGCGTTTAGAAAATTATTATCTTGGTATGGTGTGCAGACACAACAATCAGTTGAGGGGCTCAGCTTATGCTAATTTCCCCACATGAAGCTCTCACTGGTGCACAGCTGCTGCACTAAAGGATTGCCATTGGGAGTTGATTATGTGACCTCACAAGCTGCAGGTGTACCAGAAGAGAGGCCAGGGAGAGAAGGAAACCCTCTCTGATGTCAACAGTGCTGGGTATGGAATGCAAAGTTGTTACTTGACCAGAACATTTTTACTGCATGTGTGGCAATGAGGAAGGGATTAAGTATGTTTGTGTATGTTTGTGTTTGTGAAAAACACAATCTTTATTGAATATCTGATACAAAGTTTGTGTACTATCTTTTGCACATTTCGCAACAGTAAACAGTAAACCTGAATACCTGCATGAATCATCCTGTTGACCTAATTTTCCCAGTACATATCTTTGTTATTTTCAGTGCTGTCACTCAGTGTCAGGGATTGCACAATGCACACAACATAATAAGCCTGCTACTTTTATGAATCCAGTTTTAACCTTTTGATGTTGAATCTGTGTTTACACCAATATCAAGGCATTCCTTATTGAATGTGGGACTGAATCTTTGCCCTCCGCCCACTTCCCAATCTCAGGTGAAACATAACCTCCAATGGATGGCAGATCACAGGCCCTCAAGATCTAAAAGAGACTATTATCCTCAATTGAAGGCTGACAGGAAGAACAAACGCTTCATAAGTGGTGCAGGAGTCTTTCTTCTCTTTAGGTGGGGATTAAACTCCTGACAGGGGCCACAGGAATGACCAGGTCACTCCATTGCCAGGTGAAGGACCCTACAAGTCCCTTGTTGAACCAGTGGATGGCTGAGTGATCACAGGTCTGTGCACATATATGTAGAAAATAATCAAGACATACCATTACATGAGATCTAGTCTGCCCTACAGTGTGGCCCAGAACCAAAGACTAAAAATACAGTGTTTGACCTTGTTGTTGCTTTGAAGCTCCAGTCTCGGGGACAATGTCTTTGTGTTGGGTTCGATAATGGCTCCAGCAGCCTTTACTGTGGTAGGCACTGAGCGTAGAGTCCAAATGTGGGTTTAAAAATAGCGAGGTCTCTGGATGTGTGGCTTGCTCTTGCTGTTTCTTTTGGCAGATTGAGGTCAGAACATATTGCCCATAATCTGCTTCATACGCAAAGCCACATAATATGATTCCGTGTCTCTATACTATGCCAATTATTTTCATAGTCAATCAAGTTTGAGAACATGTTGATGATGGAATGATATTGACTTAAGGAAATAAATTGTTACTCTGTTGTTCTTGTGTGCTGCCCCTGAGGTAACAAACAAGAAATTTTCCTACACGTCTCTGCCAGAGTTTAGTGTTTCATTCACATATTGGTTACAAATGAGCCTCATTTGGAATGATAACCAGAGAAATGCACATATGGCTTTTAGTGAAAGACCCACATTTGGCCTCCCTGTCTGCCATTAAAAAACATTTAATCTGATAGAATCATTTGTCTTTGTGTCTGGGACCAGGCAAGTCCAAGGGCAGGTTTCTGCATTTAATTGGTCAAGAGAATCATTGACATCACTAGAGGTCAGGGGTCAATCTAGGACAACCTTATTGGTTCTTTGGTGCCAAGTTCTGTTTGAGAGTTGCCAGGTGTGAAAAGCTTTTCTTGTTGTTCTTGGACTGATGTGAACATCTGCGCTGGACAACTAGCCGGTGCAGAGAAACTGAGTCACACTGAAGCTGAGGGCTTTGAATTCCCCTCCCATGGTAATTTAGAGAAAATACACTTATGGGTGGGGAGGGGGATTGGGAATTAAACATCTCTGTGCTATACATCAAGTCTGTCTGAGTCAATCTGACATTTCTGACCTGATAAAATTTTCTTTAACGGAAAGCAGCTAAAATGTTTAAAGACACATTTCTAGAAGATATTTGTTGACCCACAAAATACAGTAGTTTGGCCAGCTATACGTGCATACATTACTGAATGTGAGTGCAAGGTTATTTCTAGTTCTCTTCTTGTTCTAACTAGTAAGTTCTAAACTAGCATTTAGCTTAATCTTGTTTCACCATTAAAGAAAAAATCCCTTAGGAAATATAGCAGAATTTCCCTTTAAAACCTAGGGGAAGTTTTGGCTAGTAAAGACTTGTTAGTTCTGTCCACTCAAAAGCAGTAAAATGCAACAATAAAGCAGCAAATCAAGCTTTAACAAACATAGCATTTTATGGGACAAACATTATTTATATAATATACTGTATATAATGCAGTCCATATTAATTTAGTGATGTATAAATCTCCACATGGCAAAGACTTATGTTACAACTAGGCTAAATTTGAATATACAAACAGTTGGTGCAACTGTTGCATCTTAGATCCAAAACATAGCAAGCATTTAGGCTCTTCTCATGATATAAATAGACATTGTTTACTTGCACATCTAGTTTACCCTGCAGTGACCTACCTCTGCAGCTGACCCCTAACATAAACACAAAATGGCTTCTTTGCCCAGTGACCCAGAGGGGTGCAGGTGGTCTACATGAACACCTCTATATGGGTTCTGGGTCTGGTTCAAAGGTCAGACCCCTCAAATGACGGCCTTCCTTGCCGCCCCAAATTGCCCTGTTTATTTTTAGTCCACACTGGGCTGTGTTGAGCTATTAAAAGAAACATGAACATGAGGCCGTCTGCTAATTACTGTTGGGCCAACAGACCCTCACTTTCCCTGATTGCTACCATATGCTAACCCACTCAGAGAAGAGAGTCTCATCTGTCACCCTCGCTGTCTCTCAGTGGTTTTCCTGCGTATGTGTAGTGTGATGGCACTTCGCTGCAAGTGTGTGTTAATACAAAATTCATCTGATGTGACTTAAATGTTACATTTTGTGGGAAAATGTTGATAAAAAGCTATCTTCTAAACAAGATAATTAGTTTTAATATAGGCTTGACATTTACAGGATGGAATGGTCTATAATGTGAGTAAATCTCAGAGCTACCCTTCAATTCATATAATATTCTGATATGTACTAACATTCCCCAAAGTCACAGCAGAGATGCTCACAAGAAGACAACAGATGAAGTAAATACCTATCACAGAGCCATTGCTGACGAGTATCAGTAAATCTGGTTCGAGCATTTAAGGAAGCACTAAGTAATTGGGTCGATTTAGACCTATTTGTGGTCAAAGGGAGGTTGAAATAAAACAGCAGAGTCGGCCATCTTGCTGAAGTTGTGAAGTTTACAAAGGTTTGATTGCAGTAGGAAGCTGGTTGTGTGGATTAGCAGATGGTCCTGGACAAAGAGTGTACATGCTTCTGTTTAGTCTTAGAGACTGTTAGAGCTGCTGCAGACATCTGATATGACAATTAGAGATCTGTTAGTCAGTAAGCACTAAAAAAAAATGAAACCGCATTTATTCCAAATTCATACATTACCAAATTTTAAATGGGTATAATTATATAATACTATAGTATAATACTACTACTGTAGAGTTATTGGAAATTGAACTGTTGTGACACTACTTACTGGCAAATTACAGGTCCTCTTAACATAGTAGAATTCCTGCTCTAAAACAAACCAACTTTTTAATTTTAGCAATTTTTGGATATGTAGCTATTTGTTTTTTAGTTTTCATCCCAGTTTATCTTGCTGCTAACCTGTGTGTCAGAAGCTGTCAGAAAGGTGTCTGGATATTGTCAGACAGCACCAGCCCACCCGGCTTGCTCTGCTCTGATGGATTAGGTTTCCGTTGCACCTAGATGCACACGAACCTGCAACTTCCTGCAGAAATGAATCACTGAGTGGGAGAAAATATTCACAGGAGAGCAAGCATTATACTATTTAGACCAGTTAGTTACCTATGATGTGATGTTATGCTTCCTGAGCAAATAAATTACTTTGGAAATGCCAACACTAAACTAAAGGCAGACCTGTCCATGGTCAGTATCCAAAAGAGAAGGTTTAACAAGAGGAAGGCTGACATATTTTGGAAATACTGGTTATTAGGGGCAGCTCAGTTGCATGTTGAGGGATACACTGTGGAAATTCTGACTTGTTTGGTCATTAAACACAGAATATCTTTGAGGTTTAAAACATGCTAAATAAAACAAAACAAAAACATATTGGGTAAATGTTGTTGAGCCTGATATCGGTCTGTTATGTTGGTTCTGAAATTTAAATCCTTGCCTGTGGGGCAGTCATGAACAGATTACTGAGCACAGGCTCAGGGCCCCACTCCACACATAACCACTCAAATGTTTAGATACACCTTCTCCTTCAGTGTTTTTTCTTTATGTTTTATGATTTTCAAACTTGTACACTAATTCTGAAGACACTGAAATTATGACAGAACAAATATGGAATTATGTAGTAAAACAAAAAAAGTGTTAAACAACCCAGAATACATTTTATATTTTCGATTCTTCAAAGTAACCACCTCTTTCTTTGATGACAGCTTTGCGCAATCTTGGCATTCTCTCAGCCTTATGAGAAAGTCACCTGGAATGGTTTTCCAACAATCTTGAAGGAGTTCCCAGAGGTGTTGTCTACTTTTTGGCTGCTTTTCCTTCCCTCTCATTCCAAATAACCTCAACTGGATTCAGACCAGGTGATTGTGGAGGCTCAGTCATCTGATGCATCATTTCTCCTTCCTTTCCTTCTTGGACAAATAGCTCTTACATAACCTGTGAGGTGTGTTTGGGGTGATTGTCCTGTTGGAAAATAAATGATGTTCCCACTAAGTGCAAACCAGATGGGATGGCATGTTGCTGCAAACTGCTGCTGTAGTGTGTCCTGAACAGTATCACCAGCAAAGCACCCCCACACCAATACACCTGCTCCTCCGTGCTTCACAGTGGGAATCACATATTCAGGAACCATCTGTTCTCCACGGCTAACAAAGACACGGCAGTTAGAAACAAAAAATTGCAAAGTTGGACCAAAGGACAGTTTTCCACTTATTTAATGTCCATTCCTTGCGTTTCGTGGCCCAAGCAAGTCTCTTCAGCTTGTTGTTTTTCTGAGGTAATGGTTTCTTTGCCACAATTCAAGCATGAAGGACTGACTCACGCAGTCTCATCTGAACAGTGGATGTTGAAATATGTCTGCCACTTGAACCCCCGAGAAGGATTTGATGGTTTTGGTGACTGCACTTGGAGATACATTCAAAGTTCTTGAGAGTTTTCATATTGTCTGATCTTCATTTTTTAATAATTAATGATGGACTCCCTTTTCACTTAACTCATGATGCTGACTGAGCGAATGTCATGTGTGCTCAAAGCTGTCATCAAGACATGTCATAATTTCAATGTCTAATGTACACTGTTGAAAATAATAAAAGTAAAGAAAAACCACTGCAGGAGAAAGTGTGTCCAAACCTTTAACTTGTAGTATATATTCTGGTATCCTCTGGGGCTCATCTGCAAAATATCAGTGAAGAGGCACATGCCAACCACTGTGGTGAGTGCTCCAGCGAAGGTGAGGTGACACAGGTTGTTAGTTTTAACAAAAAGAAAAAACAGGATGTGTAAATTGTTTAGCTAAATAATTCCAGAATATTTTTACCCAGCATAAACAAACCAAATTAACTTAACAGTCAGAGGCTGAATTTGTTTTTGAGTTTATCCATGTTACCAAAGTAAATATAAAGTCAGCTATCTGAAACAAACTGTGCTGATTCACACAGTTGGTAAATGGCATAAGATCCCACTCAATTACTGTAATTTGTAAAATAACTTGCACCCTTTAACATGCCTGCTTTCATGACTGCTTTTGGCACCACCAACACCCAAATGAATGTTGGCTATAGAGAAACTTTCACTGCTGCTGGTCACTCATGTACAGTATATCGTCTCATAAAAGTACCTGAAGTATTTCTATGCTTCAGGTAAGTAATGCATGTTTCTTTTATTATAGACATTATTTAGGTGATCTGTATGTGTTTGTCACACTGACTGAAAACCTGTATGTTCAAGTGACACTGATATCAAGTTGATATAACAGTGGATCAGGACAATAAGGTAAAAAGAAAGTAAAAAGCACAGATGTGATCACCTGCAGACTGATGATCATGTTTGGCAGCATCTGGTAACACTTTGTAATAATGGCTGCTAACACTGGTTATCAGGACTGAGCCCTGTGGATTACTCTTTTATCTAAGCGTTGGAATTTCAGACTTTCAGCTTTTTGAAAGCCTTAATTGTGGAAACATTTTTCATTTTGGTTTGGCCTGCTGAGGTAACAGCCAGCTGTTGCAGAGATGTTAGGATCTGGAGTGTGTCAGGAGCTTTTCTTACCACTATTGCTGTTGTTTGTCTTTTCACTCCTGTGTAACATTGACTCACTTTATAAGGTTGAAGTAATCCTTAAATGTGCCATGCAGATGTACAGGAGATTTCATTGCACTTTTTGGCTTTTTGCTTTAAGACATTTTGTTTTAGCACATTTCACACAAATTTGCCAATTTTAACAATATGTTGATAATTTGTTTGATCATAGACATGCAGTAATGAAACGCAGAGAAGAAAAGTCTTGATAGAAACATTCACAAATTGTATATAAATGCTTAAAAGTGGTTTCTAGTTTTAAAGAACGAATTGCACATTATTTATATGTGAATTTTCATATACAAACTCCAGAGGTTGTGGATATGCCATTATGCTCCCCGATGTCAGCAGCTGACGGGCCACTGCTGCCACCCAGACAGCTGCTGTAGTGCTCCAGACCACCTGATGAGCACCTCAGCACGATGAACACACCTGATGGCCCTCCCTGCGGTTCTGTTCTCTCGGGATCCTTGCAGACAGCTGGAACGTCGGTTTTGGGCAATATTCCAACAACAACACGGAAGTCAATGGGAACCAAGTTTGAAAGCAAAGCTCATAAAATCACCAGTCTCACTTTTATGTTTGCTAACAGTCGGCTGCCACTGAGGAGAAGCCCCTTTAATGAGGCTGTGTTCAGATATTCATAATGGAAGGCTCAGTAATAGAAAACTGATGTTTCGCAGTTGCATTGGTTTCACATTTTTGAATATTAGC
Organism: Ctenopoma kingsleyae; assembly: GCA_032353495.1. Lineage (NCBI taxonomy): Eukaryota > Metazoa > Chordata > Actinopteri > Anabantiformes > Anabantidae > Ctenopoma > Ctenopoma kingsleyae. The sequence continues at coordinate 6,945,810 of JAUBNQ010000011.1, forward strand.
CAAACCAGCAAAGTACAAAAAGTCAATACAGCATGAAATTCAAGGCCTGAATTTTCCAAGCCTAGTATCTGGTCCCTCTCCAATGAATTGGAATCGTCTCCAACAACTAGCTTTATGGGACACTCCCAGTTCCTCTAGCACCTACTAATCTTCCTGAGAAACCAAGGTGGGACTCGTGGTTGAAAAGGTCACTGTCCCGCAGCATTCCTGGCTTTGCAGGGGGGCAAGGGCTGGGTGGAAATGGTGGGGCAGGGTGAGGTAAGCAGGGGCATTGTATGGCCAGAGGAGGTAACTAAGTCGGGTTTGGCCTTCAGCTTTTGTTGATGTTTTTTGTTGTCATTGTTGGAAAGACTTAATACAGCATTCCTCCTGCCTCTGCAGCGAGGAAGCACTGGAGAAAGGTAACAGTAAGGAGGGTTTGCGACAAAACAGATGGCTTTTTAAATCTTATGAGAAACAAAAGAAGGTGACCCCCTTGGCGATTTTGGGCCCTCGTGGCCTTTGGGGCCTTCAGCAGAAAACTGCATGACAATGATAGTGAATACTGAGTGAAACCTGAGGACAGACTTAGTAAATACAATTGTACCTCTGAAATCAACTGATTGTTTTCTTAAAGCAATGTGTGAGATTCCAACTCAGTTATTTCACTGTATTTACCTGTCAGACAGCAACACACTTCACACGTTTCATAACTGATCGGCCTGCTCACATTAAATGCACATTTTCCATACTTCAAACTGGTTATCTGCTCATCTTAAATGGCCTACATCAAAACACAAAATTCATTAGTTTGCCTGAAGTGCCTTAGCCAGAGCTGAAGGGTTCAAGATCTGGTCAATTGGAGCTTCTCCTGGTCTTTCTATTTTTCAGCTCTTGACACAGTCACCCAAGGCAGATCTTCTCAGACAGCTTTCCTCGGCCTACCTCACAATCCCAGGGTGCTTATAAAACAGATCACAGGTAAATGAGTTGTTTTACCCCCAAAGCATTCTGTCACTGAAATATGGATGTGTTTGAAGTGCTAGCCCCTACACAGCCAACGAAGAGGTTACATGTTTGGGTATTAGCAGGATCAGTCATTCTGCTGGCGTTATCACTACCACTTCGTCATGTCTGCTAAAGCTTGGTTAAATTCCTCAGCCTGAGATTACTATCTGCAGGTCATTGCTTGCACCTCTGATTCTTGTACTGTCACTTTACCACCAATAAATATGCTAACAGTAGATGTATGTTGGTTATTTGGATTTGGTTGATTTTGTAGTTATGAATAAGGTAAGCACCACTAAGTGAAAGAGCTATCAGCCTGTTACAAGGCATATTTGTCCACACATACAGATTTTAAAAAGTAGCTTTTTCTGTTATCTCAAGTTTGAGAGAGAGAGTCTTTCCTTTCTGCCTCATTCAAACAGAAGAACTATCAAAGCTCCATCTATCAGATAAGAGAATTTGTTTTTTCATGTTTGGGTCAGGCGCATAAGAGGAGCATTTTGCTCGGAGCATTTCTTTGCAGTTGCCAGGCAGAGGTTTTTCAAGGCAGCGGTCCCCGAGGAGCAGATTATAACTAATGAGGTCCAAGTTAACACGACCAGAGGAGGCAGCTGGCTAAAAACAGGCTCTGGTTTAAACCATTATCATGAGATCTCTCAGTGGGCCAGACTGAGGGACAAACCCACAGGAAGTACATCACTACAGACGCCAGTCACGTCCGCCACAAATGAGTTACAGTGACTTATAAGGAAATCTTGGAGAAGACTTGGGTTTATACTGATTCCTTATTCAGAGAGATATTTTCAGCAGTCAAATGTGTTTATGTGTAGAGTATAGAATGTACATAAGAGGTTATACATGATTATGACAGATGGTAGTGTGGTGTCATTTACCTCAACGGATGAGGCTACGCACATTATTTGCAGAACACCTGTTCTCTACAGTCTTCCATGTCTCTAGTTTTGTTTATGTATTTATGTTTTAACACTCAAGATTGAAGAATAAGTAATGTTACACATACAAAAATGTTTTCACTTCTACTTATTTTTAGTTTTTATGACCCATGATAGATTTATTAAATGAATGCCAAAAATCCAAATTGAGTTTTGGGTTTAAAATTGTATAATATTTAGGTGAACTGATTGTCGTTGTCTGAGCTCTGATCCCCTGTGAGCAGTTTTGTTTTCCCCTCTGTTGTCGTAGCCAACAAAAAGAAATAAGTAATGAGTAATTGTTTTGTGGTTCTGGGGCCCAGAATCAATTATTATACCTCCCTAACAATAATGTCCTTGGTTGATTTAAACACAGGCTCCCACAAGATAAGTCATCAGGGCTAATTGAGACCTGGGGAGCACCACTGAAGGATGATGTTGGTTTGCTATTGTGGTGCATCATGGTCCCTATCTGATGAAGAAAATTACATTGATTTAGGCCTTTCTCAAGTTGATTGTACAGCAAACTGATCTAAAAAAGTGTCACACAGTTAAATTGTTAGCACAACATCCTTATACTAAAACATTATCTGACTAATGTACATACTGTATGATTAATAAAAAAAAAATCTCCCAGCTGAAGAACTGTTACCTGTTCTGCTTGTGGCACACGACAGTGCCAAGGTGTGAGCAGCAGGTGTGGTAATAATGTGGGACCCACCCAGTTTGTCAGGCCCTTATTCACATTCCACCTAAGCTGCCACACATTGTGTTCTGGTTGCCGAAGAGGAGCAGAGGAACAGGACAATTATGACATTATGGCTGGGTGGTTGAACAGCAGTCCCAGCTGGTGAGAAACAGAAGGGAAGAATAGGCAACCAGAGAGTGACTGTTCCCACAGGAAAGCAATCCACCACACAGAGAGACTCTGTCTGCCTTCATCAGGGGGCATCTGTGACTCAGGGCAGCTTTGTATGGAGTAGAGATGTAACGATTCAATCCAGTAGTGATTTGGTTTTAGTTCTCACTGATTTATTGTGTTCTAGCTAGGATTGCATCC
>JAUBNQ010000011.1:6950662-6967788 GCA_032353495.1 Ctenopoma kingsleyae
GGCTTTATCATTAAATAGATGTATTTCTAAAATATGTTCAACAAGATTTTGTCTGAAAATAGCCAACTTGCAGAGAGGCTCCCATATATACAGTCATTTTTAAGGGTCATTGTATGCCCCTGTTTGCTCTGTCCAGTTGCACACCTGAACCTATGCTGTAAATAATAAAGTAGGACCTCCTTTGATCTGATGTCCCACCCAGAGGCTTCTCCCTCCGAGAAGACAATACTCTAATTCATTACTGGACCTGTTTCTTCAAAGCTCAGCCACTCTGCTGGGAAACTCTAAACTTAGGCCTCAGACAGGCTCTTTTAAACACCCACTCACCCTCTGGGCACTGAGGTGGTGGCTGGATGAGTCCACATAAGTCACGGTAGCCTGCACACATCCCCTCCTCAGCCCTGCAGCACCACACCTATCCCCCTCAGGTGACAGGTGGATTATTGGGCATTGGTATTTCTTCATTCTCCTGCCCAGTCATAAGCATACAATGACTGTGGGAAAACATCACTTAAGATCTACAGGTATTTTCTGCACATTTACTGTGCACCAGAGTTACTGGCTGAGAAGAGATTTCTCTAAAGTGTTATTATTAAATCATGCAACTTCAGATTATTCCTCATTTTGAGTTGCAGAAAAAAAAACTACTGGGTAAAAATCAAACTAATTTCATAGCATCTGTTGACCTTTCATGTGTATTCAAAGCATCATTTACATTTGAGATATGTTTGTTGTTGCTGTGTAATCCCTTGTTATGACCTCAAATGGACTAAATGGCTGGTTGGGCACTCAGGAGCCCATTGAGCCACTTGAGAAAAACAGAAGTAGTTAAACATGTTTAGAACAGGGGATTGTAAAGTGTGTTTACTGTTGATCCGTAGCTAATTTTGCCACAATATTTGTTTTGTTATTGTAGTAGAGATTCTGAATGTGAGTATTATTATGAATCCCCCTTGAGACTGTAACATCTTCACAAATAAACACAGCCTCGCTTGCCGTAACGTGTTTTCACTTCAAAAGTGTTTAGTTTCATTCAGTATCAGGAATAGATTGAACTTGAAAATCCACAACCACTAGTATTTAAGTCACTGTATAAACAGAGATATGCCCTTTCATAACCTGATATGCCAATGAGCAGTTCAGCCCCTGGGTGGTAAGAAGTTGAATGTGTCAGAAAAGCCTGCACATCTCGGCATCTCATTTTTCCTTCTCTCTCTCCCTCTCTGTCTCTTTCTTTTTGACCCTGTTTACCCACTCCTTGCCAAGTCTGATGTCAGCCCGCTGCACAGGGTCCCCGAGTGAGTGTACAGTTTCTGTTTTGACACCTGTTCCTAATTACACATGTAAATGATTGATTACCTGGATTCGGGAGGGGCAGCAGAAATTGAAGTCCCTGTTACATGATGGCTCTGTGATTATGTCCAAGTTCGGGACAGTTTCTGCTGCCGGGAACAGTAGAAACGGATACCTGCAATGGCCTGAGAGCTGAGAGATTAAGTTCTGAGCACCCGACATTTGGACCAAAAACTCTCCCTATTAGCGATCCTTGAGGAGCTAGTAGCACAGGTGTGGCTAGATATCTATAGCTTTTGTTTGGTCTAATCCTACACAACTTCACCAAGACTCACTGCCCACACCTTTAAGCTGATTCTGTGACACCTGAGGGGCCTGGCCACTGAAAGCAGAACTCAGCTACTTTTGTGAAATGTGATTTGGCTAATTGATTTTGAAGTGGCTAGTCTGGAGTGCCTGAGGAAAAAAAGCACAGAGATGGACTGTGAGGGAAGTTGACGCTGCTCCTTTATGCACACCAGTACAGGTGGTGAAATGAACCTGCTGCTACGCGAGTTCTCTGCTTTCATGTGCGAAATGGTGCTGAATACAAAATGCAGACATCTTCACTCAAATTGTTATGAAAATAAACAGTGACCTGTAGTAGGAAAACCGTGTAATGCTTTTACAGATGGGGTGAGAACCTCTGCTTTTCTTCTCTGCCAGGAAACAGCTGTTGGTTCATCTGTGCTTGGACTCAGGTATGGAGCCAATCTGAAGGCCAGAAGGGTTTTAACCCCAATCTTCTCCTCTCCCTTCTCACAGCCTGGCACACATGGGCTGCGCAGCTGCACTTCCCATTGATCTGCTGGGCTGCCTGGATGGCTGGCTGGAGGGAGATAGATTGGAGGGGAAATGGCTTAATTGTCCTCACTCTCACTGCTGGAATGCAAATAGCCCTGCACTACTGGTCTCCACTGTGAGGAGAACCCTGCGTTGAGAAATCAAGGTCCTATTTATTGTGGTGAGAAGTTAAATGAAAGAAAATTGTACATATTAACAGACAGAATCACCTCAACACCCTTTTCTATCCTTTGTCATGGTTGTATCAGACAGCTGAATTTCATTTTTAAAATTTACTCTGATTCTGTTTGTTTTGTTTGTTTTTCGTCCAATATAGGAAAATTACAAAAAAATCATGCAGAGTCATTCATCAGTCAAAGGTCAAACAGATAGACAGGTGAAGGGTCATGACTCACGTAGAAAAGGCGGGAGATGAAAGAGTTAAACGCTGAGGCATATGTATCCTGTCTGACTTTGATCTCTGCCTCAGGTAGCTCTTTCATAGCCATCAATCAGAGCGGGCTTGCTCAGACTGAGACTGTCTCCTAGCCTTGACAGAGTGCTGGCATGACATGTCAGACAACTACACAGAGATACAAGTCCACAACAAATGCCCATAGGTGTTTTCCTTGAATTTCCCACTTGGTCTGACTTTATTCTCTTGTTTATCAATTCTCTTTATTTTTAATTATTAAACGGTTTTCGGTGATATAGGGCGAGGATGCAGGCAGGGACGGAGCAGGGAGGGTGCGTTTTGGTGTGGTTCAAAGATGAAATGAGTAAGTCTCTGAGGCTTTGATGTTTTTTGGCAGGCTTCAGACAGTCGCTGACTATCTGATGATCTGGGAGCACAGGCCTTTTTAAATCGCTGGCCCATCCTGGCCCCAGTTGTCTAGCCCTCCAGTGACAAACACTTTAATATGACAAGGTTAAACACCTGAAGCACCGCAGCAGAATGGTCGCAATGAAACTAGGGTCAGGGAACTTTACTACGTATGACTGATGTTGTTTTACACAGCAGGCCTCTTCTTTATTCATAAATGCATTCTTGCATGTATATACAGTATATAGCACAATAATGATGTGGTTTAAAAGAAAAATTTAATATTTATATTTATATATATATATATATCAATATTTCTGTAGTAACTCAGGCTCACATAACTGGTTTAGTAAGGAAGGTGTTGCCTGTAGAAAACAAAACTAAAGAGAACAGTCACCTAACTCTGCAGAGCCTCTCATCTGTACAAAGATCTATAGTCTTCGTTAACTCATTGTGCTGGTTTTGCGACACAACTGTTCACTCCCACCACTATGAACATTTCACATCGAGCAGACACTGTTTTTCAGCTAAAAAGCCTTACTAAACACATTGAACATATTACCTGCCTAACATTAGACAGCAGAAAGACAAAGTTGGTGAGTAGTTTGTGAACACATGGAATTTTTTGACATTTTTTAATATTTGCTTCCAGAAAACATTAACGTATCATTGAGCTTTTTCTGAAACATTTGCATTTACAGTGCACTGACTAAGTAATTCTCACATCTAAATAAAAACGATGCATACAATAGACACATATCTTAATATCAGTTTGCCACGTATTTCTCCGAGAGATGCTGTCATTTGATAGGCAGCGTGGTACAGGCTAGGTGCTATGGGGCCATTGTGAGCTATTGTAGGTCACAATGGAACTTAACACTTGACAGAGCCAGGCCTTGTTGTCAGCAGCTGAACTTGATCCTGTCAAGTTGTTCCTATTGAGGAGCTATAAAGAAAGGGCTTTGACCTCACCGTTGTGTAAGCTCCATATCAGGCCAAATATTAATTCTCTATTCAGAGGATGCTCATGTATAATAGGAGAGCTGCTGCAGTCTCTGCTTTACTGGAAACTTGTTTCGACACGTAGGTTAGTTACATGTTGCTTTTCATACCTGGGCATCTTTTTAAAATGAGATAATGGAAGAAGATTAGGTGCCCACTGTCCTCCAAAACTCTCACTTAACCTGGCAACCCTGTCCAGATGACCCCTCCTGCTGTTCAGACTTACGTCCCCTCCTCCCAAACTTGTCATCCCTGTCACCTCTGGCTTTTTAAACTGACGCCTGCCTCACACACTGTTGCCCTGCAGATCACAAAAGGGGGTTCATGTTACCCAGAGGAGCAGGTAACTTCAGATGGATAATCCTTGGACCTGGTAAACCGGTCCTTAACAGGACCTACTGTCTAAATCCAGCAACTCTGAGCCTTGTGTCGTTGTGAGTTGATTGGGTGTGCATGTATGTCTCCCCTGGGTAAATGATTGTGTGGTATGTTCAGTATTTCTACCTCTGTCTTTCAACTCACCTGCACACAAGAAAGAGAAAAACAAACATGACAAAAGGCCTTCACCTATGATATTATTTTCTTGACTAAATATCTGCAGATTCATAAAGCTTTAGTAACTTTATGGGAATTGTGAATCTTTTATTGTTTCTAGGGGAGACATATGGTATGAACGCATTATCTGTGCAGTCTTCATGCTTTACCTTCTTCTCAAAGGACCTCAGTAGATGTCCTCTGAACTACTGCTGGAAGGTAACGTCTGATGCCTTCTCAGATGCTTGTAAACAGGCAGAAAAACCTAGCAGCCCTGTGAGCATATGATGCCACTCCCCCAGCTGTTGTAACCTCAGCTGAACTTCTGTGCCATCCTAGCCACCAGGCCTGGCTGGATCCTCACACAGAGACAACTGTCTCTCTTCCAGTCACTCTTCCAGCCACTGCCACCCTCTTGTCGCCTCACTGATCCATGCCAGCTTCCAGCTTTTGTTTTCCTACCCGCCTTCCCTTGGTACTGGGGGCAAGATTTACAGTGGAAAAATATAGTATATTTTTCCCCCCATGTTGAGCTGGTGGGTCTGGAATGTGTGTTTGGGCAAGATTTTGTGAGGAGTGTGAAAAAACAACAGAGCTGTAAACACCAGGATAGACCCAGACTGTTTTTTTTGTTCCAGATGTGGAGCAGGGACACAATTACTACAGCTCCAGTCAAACACTGCGCTGTAACCCAGTACACTGCCACTACTGTCCCACTGTCTGTCCATCAGCTGTGCTCTGACTGCATTTTATGGACAGGTTACCGCGGCCAGATTTTGTGTGTGTGTGTGTGTGTGTGTCAATAAGTGTGTGTTTGTGCCTGCGCCCGCAGTCAGAATTGATACCAAATGCGCATTTGAGCCGCAACCACACGACTAACAAAGATTAGAAATAACAACAGTATAATATTTAAAACATATAAGCGACGTTCTCTACAGATGAAGCTGTTTAAATCAGATGCACCGTGTGACACCGCGCTCAGGTTGCACCAGATCGGCTTATATGCGTATTACGGTTAACGGAATCCAGACGCGTTTCCCTGCAGTTGCCAAGGCCTCTGTATTCAACCAATCAATTAAAAGTTTAAGTTTAACAGTCAGCTGCAGCGGGCGATGTTGCTGTCATCTGTTGTCTGGTAACAATTATTCCGTTGATAAATTCAAAGCCTGATCCAAAAGACCAGACACAGTCCGGTGTTTCCCACTTCCCAAACTACTCATTAAAGTTTTTCAACGAGTCGTACTATTTTTTTAAATGTTTTTTTTATTTCTTTCATGTACTTATAATAATGAAAATAACCTTTATCTTTGATTGTGGCGACAAAACGTTTTCGAAATCTACAATTTTACGTTTTAATTTAAGTAAACTGTGAACGTGTTCAGATCCACATAGGCAAACAAACAAGGCCAGTTTATAGTCAAGGTGAATTTTTAAAATGACCAATGACCAAAATGTTTTCACTTTTTGTTGTAGTGTAGTGTACAAAAAGTGCAGAATTTCCTTTCATAACTTAAAACATTGTGCAGAAATGTTTTAATAGAATATTATTTCCAGTATTACTGGAAATAAATGGTGCATGCAAAGGCTTTTATTCGTCAATCTGTATTTTATTTTTATGCAACACATCGTAGATAAACAATGTATTAAAATAGTTTAAAATAATTAAAATACACCTGATTTAAAATTTGAAAAAAAAAAAACCTTTGCAGTGCTTCAGATTCATTAATTTTAACAAGATAATGTTAACTAGGCGTTTAGAAAATAATAATTTGATTATTATATTTGCATAAAAATAGAAATACGATTTATTATTTATTCTGGAGATATTTCAAAGCTGTGACAGCATGAAATCAAATGTTCACCATAAAGTTGTTAATAGACATGCATTTAGTATTTATAAAACAAATGAAAGTTAAACTACACTAATTCATATAATACAGTTACCAAGTCAATGCTTTATATTGCAGGTTCAAAAATCTGGCTACAAAATGAATTACATTAAATACATCACACAAAGAAAATTACAAAAGACTTCATATGCAAGTGTTCAGGTAACACCAGTGAACTGTATGGGTTCTCAGAGGTTGTCAGCACATGTACAACACACACATCAGTAGCAACATGGCTGCACTTGAGGAATGAGACACAGGCCATGCAGATATTAGTGTTCCCGTGTGATGGCGCCTGCAGCAGAGATAGGACTGTTCATCCTTGAGGAATGAGACACAGCCCATGCAGATATTAGTGTTCCTGTGTGATGGCGCCTGCAGCAGAGATAGGACCGTTCATCCTCTGCACTTCTTTGGCTCCTCCTCTGCCTCCTTCTCTTTCCTGAGGCAGAAAACAGTCACAGAAAAAGATCAGTCCTATTGTTTGTGTTAGCTTTGTTGATGAAAAAAGACTTGAAAAACAGTTGCCTTGTACAGTGGTATGTGTTTCAGTGACACACACCTGCTTACTTTTGCATAATAGCAGGGAAATAGAGCACTGGGTGCATATGGGCAAAATATTAATTTTCAAAATACACATAACATATGATATAAGAGGTTTAGTATACATCACTGAAGTTGTTAGAAATGTATCTGTTTTTCATTTGGTTAGAAATAGGAAAAAGTAGGTTATTTTTTAGATGTTTTCATGTTTTTCACATCTTGTCCACATTTTGATTCTATGATGCATCTCCTGTGGGATAACTGTGTCAAACCACATCTCATCTTAACACCCATACTGTGCTGCTGTAATGGAACTTGTGGGTCTTTATTCGGGTCTGTTCTGTGGTGAGCTGAGCCTGTGATGGTAAATCCTAGCATCCCGTCGAGGTCATGGACTGTCAGTGTGAGTCTGTGCCTCAGCTCGGCCCCAGCAACAGAGGGTTTTCTTGTAAAACATGACGTGCCAGCACTGAAGATCACAGCCGAGGCTGTTGCCTGGGAATGTGCTCTTGGTTTATATACACAAAGAATGTTGTCACTCTGCATCAGAGCTGCATGATGGACAAACTCAACTCTGTGTGCGTGTGTGTGAGAGTAAAAGAGAAAACACACCTATGTCAAACACACCTCTGCGGGCGTATACTCATTTGCGCTGTGCAACAGAGTAGACGCCAGTGAGTCTGGGCTGCATTGAGGAGTGTGACTGTTTTTAACATCATCCCTTTGCGTGTATTAAGAGAGCCAGAGCAAGGACCCATCCCTGTCCTGTGACTGCAGGGCTTTCCTTTGTTCTTCACCCGTAATACAGACATAATTACAAGCCTTAAAGAGCCTCCTCACCTTGCTTTCTCTCTCTCCCTCTCTGTCTCACACAGGTCTCGTGCCCACACGTTAGCTCTGACAGATACTCACATCCAGGACTCAATCCTCTGCATTCAGCTGCTGAAGTGCCTCACAAGAGAGCTGTACAGATGCCCATGGGCTTCTGTGTCTTCAAAGCCTTGAATTTTGTGTTTTTCTTTATTTGGCCTCATTGATCCCATTCATCTGTCAAAAGGTGTGATTTTCCTGTTAACTACGGCCACTGGGTTGTCTTCCTGCTGATAATATGGGCTCTAAATGCAACACCTGCTCCTAAAGCAGCAAAATATCTCAGTCACACACTTGCTGCCAACAGCAAACATTACTGCTATAATCCCAACACTGCTAATGCTTCCTAATAACCACATCTACAGGCCTTGTGTGTGTAGTCAGAACATTACAATGTGAAACAGACCTTTTTTTTTTTTATTGTGACTGAAATTTTACTATCATAATAATTTGTGGCTGGCTGCTTGGCTGAGGTCTGTGGGGAATCGGGAAGCGCTCCAGCCCCCAGCAGGCCTTTAGTGCTGCTGAATTCCCAGTAGTTGCAGGCAGGGTAGGACATGACCAAAATGACGGGGTTGGACAAGAGCTCAGCACCACGCTCGAACCCACCAAATGCTCTGTTTATAATTTGACTGCAGCTTATATGTGATTTAGCTGAGCTGAAAGGAGAACTGTGTATCACAGGGTACTGCTACACATGGTGACTCTATTAGACTTCATTGTAAATAAAGCATCAGTAGCAGTTGTGGATTTCTGACTCTCTGCTTGAGAGTGGAGGAGCAGAATTAAGGAAACAGAGTTGCTCTTTGAGCCTGGAGGTCTCAGTTTTCTCCCCACTCCCACATTATATGTACCTCGTGAGTTTTGCTGACTCTGCAGTCCCACCCTGTTTTGGCAGGTTTGTGTTTTCCTTAAATTAATAAACCCTGACATTTAGTTAGAAATAATATGAGTGACATGTGAGCAGATTATTCTTGTTTGTGTTTGTTTCTCTTGTTTCCTTGTGGTTGCCAGTTATGAAAATATTTATGTTAATTCATAGCTTCAGTTGCATTAAAGCATTTATCCAACTTCTTTCAAAAAAACTACCATATTCCTTATTACGGTTTCTGTACATCACTAACCCCTAATTTGTATGTTGAAACTGGGAATGAGGACTGTTGAATGAGCGCTAAGATTTGTAGTTATGCTTCGTAAAACAAGCCTGAGTCAGCATGCTTAATGGTGTGTGGAAATACTGTATCATAAATCCAACTCTGTGTCTAGGTTATAAATCATTTTTAAAGTTGCTGTTGGACTTTTAAAGTACAAGACTAACTGCAAAATTTCAAGAAACATAAGTATCACAGAAGGTTTTCATGTTTGGATTCACTTCATTCACATTAGCCGGTGCTACGGAGAAAAAAATTATAGACAACTAATAATTGAGAAATTAACCTGTTGGTCATCTATTCGATTCAGTTATTACAACATTAGACCTATATCGTTACAGTATTAAAACTAAAATCAAACTAAGCTATGAAAACTATTAAAATAACGAAATGTTTTTTACTGTTAGAATTCATCGCTTGAAATTATATAAACGAAACAATAATAAATACATATTTTAAATTTTATTTTGGAGCGGTTACACCTGTTAACATACGTTGCCCACTTCACTTGCCAATTAGCTTTGTATCATGTCCATACAACACAATAATGCATATTGTGGCTAATCTAATTATGGAACTTTGTCTCATATAACTCGAGTGCTATTTTCCACGGTGCACTTTTATTTTGAAAAATAAAAGTAAATATCAGCAATTTGAGATATTGGTGATAAGCCTTTTATATTTTCTGAGCGATTGTATGTGGCAGAAATATCAGTATTGAATTTTGTTTGATGCAATAAATGACTTTATTGTACTAAACGAGAGACAAGAATAAAACCACTACCTATGACCAAATAATATTTATTTCATAATCTATGGAAGGAGGTCCCTCGTGACTGCATAGCTGCATCCTGTATTATATGTTAATGAAGTTAATGGTGGAGCTCCAGTGACAGCCGGCTGCAGTAGACCAATGAGAGAGCTCGCAGTGTGTTTGAGGCTCTGCAGGCAGGAGGTGTTTGAAGAACCGTGTCAGCTCCTCCAATGATGTAAAGAAGAATCCCTTTCGCTTTTATCCGATTTTTTATCTACTTGACAGCTATGAACATGCACACAGTTACTTATCACAACGGGAAAAGTTTTTTCACCAAAACGCGTTGGATTTAAGTGTGGATTTGTCCCAAGATTTCTTCGCTGTCCGACAGAACTCATGAAACCTCTTCAGAGCGACGGGTTTATGGACTCGCGTATTAGCTAATGATGTCTATGGGTTTCATGCCTGACAGTGTGAATGCCTCAGATCCTTCAAAATCGGCCTTTCTAGAGTTTGGCCACGGACATCCGACACACCAGCAGCACTCCCCTGGACTCTCTCACATTTACCCTGTTCATGGCTTGCACGCTGCCGGGCATTCCCAGCACGAAAGTCCTTTTTCTGGCAGCGCGTCCTATGGCCGCACTTTGGGCTACGCCTACCCCGGCGCGGTGAACACTCGTCCCCCGTCTGCTTACATGCCCTACCAGCACAGCAATCACAGCAGCAGCAGTCTGGCCCACAGCAGATTAGAACAGACAGGTATGTGAAAGAGTCAAATCGAGCCGAACTAAACTGTTGTTCCATTAGTGGCTATAAAATTCTGATGCCGTCATGCTAGAGCGCAATTACGCACATGGCGCGCAGTTTCACTGACATTTTCCCGGTGAGAAAAACATCTTACTTGAAGTAATTCACCTTTAAACACGAATGTCTCAAAGTTTAATAAAGTCATGGGCGTGGGAATGCAGTTTTTCAGTCAGTGTCTAAACAAGGTCCACTCAGTTAATACCTGTATGCCAGTCGTACAATTAAAGCAAATGGTGCCATTAATATTACTGACCACAGTTTTCTGCATGTGAGTCCGTGTAGCCCTGGTCTACCTCTACCCTTTTTACCCTCACCTAAATAAACAGGACTGCAGAAAATATCACTCTTTACATCTCAGTGAACTGATTTCTAAATGCAAAACGATTCTTTTCGCAGTCTGCTTTGTTGTAATGTGAAGGTAGGACGATAATGCAGTGCCATGCAAATCTCAGTAAATATCAAGACTAACTGAGTTACACTTAAAACTGAATTCAGACAAGTTATGGCCACATGATCTGATCATGTTAATGATACCGTGACAGTCAAGTGAAAGCACAATTTAGTTACATGTTTTTGATTTTCAGGCCTTGATGTTTTTGTTTATAACGTTCATGACAGGTCCTGTGAGTTAACGTTACCAGACATTATGCTGTCAAATTCAGCCATTCATCTGTTCTCTCATTGTGCTGTGTGGTAGTTTTGGTTTGCTTTAAACACAGGAAAAACATGTACTAAAAGAAGAGTTGAAAGTCTGTGCAAAATGTGATGAAAGCCATAATTCCTTTTCTGTTTTCTCTTTAAACTACAAGATCGAGAGAAGTCCGCGGTGATTGAGAACAGGGACATTCGTTTAAATGGCAAAGGGAAGAAAATCCGGAAGCCTCGGACCATCTACTCCAGTCTGCAGCTGCAGGCCCTGCACCAGCGCTTCCAGCAGACCCAGTACCTTGCCTTACCGGAGCGCGCCGACCTGGCGGCCAAACTAGGGCTCACTCAAACTCAGGTGGATCTTCACCTCATCCTGCAGTCCTGAATAGATAGGGTGTATTCCTAACGTTATGTGTACTATATTAGCCCATTATTAATAATGATAGGATCATTTAAGAAGCTACAAATAACTCAGCACCACCGTAACTCACAGCCCTGCGAAGTTTAGTGTTTAGTGGAGCATTATATAATATTAAGGATGACGTCATTCTTTAAGAAATAATAATGTACATGAAAGTGTCGAGCATTATTCTAACTTACATCGGTCTGGATGTAACACAGAGTGTTGAGAGATATTGAAAATGAAACCTCTTATTGCAGTATTATTAGGGATCACAAAACTTCTGAAGTTCAAATGAAAAAAAAAATCTGTTGTGATTTGTAACTCAATCCTTTAATGCAGGCCTTATTTACTATACTTAATTTCGTGGTTTCATTCCCTTTGTCAGCTCTGGCCCTCGACGTGCTCTTTGTGAATGACACATGACCGCAGTTAGAAAAATATTACAAGAAAAAAAATGTTTTTGTTATTACAGGGCGGCAAAATTAAGGGTTGTCAGCTGCTACCACGTGTTTTGCAATAGTTTATTATAAATTATACCTCATAAAATCAAACCAAACCCTTGTAACATTTAACAGGTTTTATCTTACGCTAATTTATTTTTGTGTCTTTGCTCTAATAATAATAATAATCATAAAAATAATAATAATGCTTTGTACAAGATATTATTATAATATACTACTGTTCGTTTTGGAATTTGTTAGATTTATTAGTTAGTATTTATTTTTGGATTTGGTTTGCACGCTCATGATACTGTAAATCTCCAAATCTGTCATGCATTTTTTTAAGTTTGTTCACACTCGAGCGCATTTGGTCAACAAAACGTTTGGAAATATTAAAATAGGCTGCATATATCGGAACAATTTCATTTGCCGTAAACATATTTTGGAGACAAACACAGGTGCGCGCGCTTCTTCACATTCTAAAGTGGCTCGAAAATGTGGCCTCGTGCTTTATCTGCCACCACATTCATCGCCAAATTGACCAAATTGTCTGACTCCCATCACAGTTTCAAAATAAGATATAAACAAAAGAATTCACTCTGTTATCTGAGCTGCCCCCTGCACATTTCACTGCCTATCAGCAATTCTCCTCCACTTGTATGCTACCCTTTGCTTTTTCTTCACATCATTGATCTCGTGTGAAAAATAGCCAGTTTCGCTCCAAGAGCTGTGTTTATTTCACAGTACTCGACACTCACGCATCACTGGACTTATAAAACAGCGAACAATAAGAGGATTGAGTTGTAATGGATTACATGTGTCACCCAACCATGAGGTGAATGGATGGCAATACATCAATAATAGGCCTGGGATTCACAAAAACAACACAGAAAAGATGAGAGTTATGAGAAGGTTTTATTTTTATTGTTCACGTCAGACCAATTTCTAAGTATGTTGAGTTTAATTGGAAGAAATATACCAATAAAAAAGCTCTTTACACTTTTATTTCCCTTGTATCACTGCTGATTGCTAACCACTGTGACAATTATGTGCGTTTTCTCTTTTTAGGTGAAAATATGGTTTCAGAATAAGCGCTCCAAGTACAAAAAGATCATGAAGCATGGCAGCGGATCAGAGGGGGAGTATGTCCACAGCGCCAACACCATCTCCCCCTGCTCGCCCGTATTGCCCCAGCTTTGGGAGGTTTCCGTGGCGAACAAAGGAGCACCAATGTACCCAAACAATTATATGAACAGTTTTGGACACTGGTATCCAAACCACCACCCTCATCAGGACACGATGCCCAGGCCCCAGATGATGTGAGTGGAGTGTTCTTTGGCCTGCAGCCTACAGTGAACTCAGTGGTTTCTCACAAGGCCTCCTCTCACCTCTCAGAACTGACCTGGACTTCAGTGTGTGTTTATTAGATCGTTTTCATTGTATTTTGTGTGCGTTTGGAATTCTTTTCTTTTCGATCAGACATTAAAATGTTGTTAGATTTCTTACAATGTCACTGCAACAGCTCAGCTCACTGAAAATGTGGATCCAGACCGTGGATTGAGGAACGTTTCAAATATATGTGTGTGCATGGGTCAACTTTTTTTTTGCAAGAGAGTTTCCGCTGAAATGTCCAACAAATGCTATGAGAATCTTGCAAATAAATACCTGTTGGATTGCCGTTATTGTGGTAAAATTTCTGCTTAGTAGCTGTCAAACATTTCTCAAAGCAAACAGATAACTGTTGGAATTTATCAATCAAACTTTGAAAGAGCCGCTGACTGCTCACAACCGAGCTCAGCTGTGAGACTGTCATGAACAAAGGCTTATAAAGGCGTCTCTGCACTGTAGGTACACAGAATCACACAGAATCTTTGTATAAAGCTTGTTAACTGCAGTTCAACGTGTGTGATGGCGCTGCCACTGACGAAAAACCTGCCGATTTGCTAACGAGCTCATTTTTTTGTCAAAAACTGGACATAATTCCTTGGTTAGAAAACAATATTGGTTCCTTATTTGCTATAAACGGTTGATTTCCTTGCTTTACCATAATTACTTTAAAATGAAAGGCCTCACAGTAACCCTACCTTAAAGGGAAAAAAAACTCCCAGCATAGAGAATAAAAGAGAAACGTGGTGCCAACTCTACATACGCACGGTGGCTGAGCTCAGTACTCTCTTTCTTCATTTGCCTTTCAGATTGTTTTTTTGAATTTCGAAACCATCATTATAACAAAATAATAATTATTATTGTATAGGCTAGGTTTATAAAAACGAACAAACAAACCTATTACATTCAGAAATTGACGTGTTACGTAGGTTTTTAATAAAGTCTAAGAACCATCTGAGGCACCATCGATCTTTTTTTACTAGACAGGGACTTGTGCCGCGAGGTGACGTGCAAAACAGCATTTTAATGACATTTTCTTCCTCTGAAGTGAGCTCTAACAAAAAGCTGGCGTCTGCCATAATAAAATGACAAACGACTGTGCTATCCCTCCAATAAACTGCGCCTGATTTATAGTCTTTTGCACTGATTTGCACATTCTGGCTCTTACATAGCTTAAACACAGATAATTGCTTATTTATATCTTTGCAAACACTTTGCCGCAATCCGGGCTGATGCTCCTGATCCATCACTGGCTGTCTGGCAAACATTAGGTACAATTTCTCTGATGTCAAACTCAGGGATTAGAAACGTGACCTATAAATATGATTTTTATAGATATATTATCTCCTAATATGACTCGGAATTTTATTATATTATTAGAATACAACGTCGTTAGTTTATGTTACAGGTGCAGTTTTTCGTGTGATGTCATGTTAAAAGACACATCCAGCAATTAAGGTTTTCACACTTTATGCTTTAGGAGAGGTTTTGTTAGCATAAAGCGTGTGATACACTCTTATAACCATGTCAAGTAACTGAACTTTAATTACGCTCAATGGTCAATGAGGTCTCCGTAAAGATACTTTTAAGATATTTGCATATTTAACACATTTGCATAAAAATCTAACACATCTTAGTAACTAAATTCAAGTTGCAATCATCAATGTGCCACTGGTATACACTCACAGTCATGTGGGTTACATTCAGTCCTTCAGTCTTACCTTAGCCAGAGAAGTGCAGCCTTGTTCAGGAGGTCTAAAGCCTGCAGTGATGTTTGTCTGAAGAACAAAGACACATCAGAGCCCTGTGTTTTCACTCCTCCAAACTGATTTTCTCACATAAGGACAAGCATTGTGTTGCATTAAAATCTCCTTCTTCATGTATATATATACAGCCTTGTGCCCTTTTCCTCATTCTTGATCATTATGTGCCTTGTTAAACATGTGGGCCCGGGGAAGAAGAGGCAAGCACTGCTCAATGAAGTGACGGGGCATCAGGGAAAATTATAGGCAATTTTACATCTCTAGATTAGAATAATGGCTTGTGGAGTTGGACAGACAAGAGTAGGACCTTTCAAAACGGGGGCCAATTATCATGCAGGCAGATTGAAGGGAAAGTGAAAAGGCTTCTTGTGTAATAGACAAGCTAAGAGGAGGGGACGGAAGCCTGGGAGATGGGTTGAAGGGTGATGATAAAGGCAAGTCTGACTGTATCAATGCTGTAGATGGTCGGGGTTTATCAGATACGAGGTGTCTGATGGGTTTTAATTGCAGGATAGCAATAAGAGGGAAAATAACTTGTTATTAAATCCCAGTTGCTTTGAATGGGCAAAAGGCAAAGCAGGTCTCTGGGGTGATTATTGTTATTAGCATGAGTGATCTGACGTCTCGGGTAATTGTGAGCAGCTTCGCTGTTAGAGAGAGTGAATGCATGATTTGGTTTCATATGAAGGAAGGCTTGAGTTAGTATGTGGCTTGATGCACACACACTCTGGAGGCAGGCAGAAAGGCACAAACGTGTTGCCACACTCAAAACACGGGATTAGCAGGCCAGACATATCTAACCTACAAACTGTGAGTAAAAGCAGAAATTGCAACTTCTTCTGTTGTTTTCTTTTACTTTACGGCATTTTTCCATTTTAATCATCCACTTTTCTGCTGAAACCAGTGTCTGGAGGCCAGATTTTCAGTTTTTAGGTCAAGATGAGCTCATGTTGAAGCAGAACCATGCCATCATCACAGGGAAGGCTTTATCAAGATTTCATGATTGACTCACAGTCCAGTCCGGCCCTGGTCTGAGGTTAGCCAGGGTTCACCAGTTCACAGCTGTCAAAGATGCCTTTCTGCCTTCATTTCATCCCAGTTTATAGCAAAATGGGAAGAGTGAGTGATCCTAATGCAGACGAGGCCCAGCCCAGGCCAGGACTAAGTGTTGGACAGCTGCTGGAAGTCTTTCCATGGATGCATTTGAGATCTCGACCTCCTTCTCAACCCATATCGCTGTACCCCAGAGACAAGTGCTGACACCACACTGCTGACTGTTGCAGAGGGGGGCACAAAGGCTTGTAGGGGCCTGGACACGGGCTTTATTTAGGGTGCTGTGATGTTGTGCCATGCAGAGATCACATTCAAGTTCACCAGTTCACCTCCATGGCTACTTAACGTGTTAATGTTTACAGATGACATATATGGACATGCCTGACAACCCACGCATAGAAATTCATCCTGTAGCGAACACACGTTTGTCTTCAGCACAAATGTTTCCCCTGACAGCCACAGACCAGGGCCACACATGCTGAGGGAGTCACTGAGGGGAAGTCACATGTACTCTTGATGAGATTTCATTGATATTAAAAGGCAATAGTAGTTATGCTACTTTTGTCAAATCAGCACAATGCACTGAGCTGATGAGTGATGCCACAGACAACTGGTGTTGGGTTCAGTTAAATAAACCATAGAATGGGATTAGGCACTGTGGCACGTTTGATGTGTGTGTGAAGTTTGGAAGAAATCAGACTGCTGCTTTTTAGAATAAACTGAATGTCACAGGTGTCAAAAACTGCACTTAGAGCCTATATGGTAAATGTATAAAGGAAATATTTGTTGTTTAGTCTATATTTTGTGAAATATATTTTTATACAGCCTGACTAAATAATAGTTTCAGAATATGACTTAATCTAATAAAACAGTCCAGTATCTCAAAACCCAAATTTTCTACAGCTAATATAATTGGTATATAAATGTGTTGCAAATTGTTAT